>OZ017776.1:19830609-20069202 GCA_963969385.1 Philonicus albiceps | reverse complement strand
CGGAATACCAATTACTTATATGTACCATATATTTCTATAGGTGCAATAAACACAGCACGGTTAGCTCGTTGAGTGCTAGAACCAATCTTGTACTCACTTACAACTTTTGTTGGTGGATTGAATTTGATGTCCACGTTATAACACCACGGACCAAGAAAAACAAATGTTGGTTACCCCGCTCGATGATTTTTCTCGACTAAACACATTTAGCCAAGAATTTTTTTTTTATATAAAGTCCCATTGGCGGGTGCTCTTCATTACGTCATCAGATCTTAATGCTAACTTTGCGAATAAAGTGCAAAATGTTTCGATCAAACATATTGTAAATTCGACAAGCATTAATCATGGGAAAACTAAAAGCGCCCGGCACATTTAATGAATCGTGCTTGCATAATTAAGGTAAATTTTGACGTGATGTCAAAATACCATCGACGGTTTAAACAAGAGTTTCCATTGAAAAAAGTCGACATATTTCGTGACACATTTTATTGGCAGCTTATTGTATAAATTGCCGACAAAAATAATTTCTTCGTCAGCATCAAAGGTGAGATTAGTTCCTAAAAGAACGATGACTTTCCTTTGATGTTTAATGTCGCGAAGATAAGGAAAGCACGATGCCTTTATTTGTATATGGTATATATATAAGTATCGTTGTTGTTTTTTTAATCAATTTGTTTCAAAAATACACAATTAAAATAATTAAGCTTATAGCAAAAGCTCAAAATTAACTTTAAAAATGTATTTAAAATAACAACATATAACCATTTGTTTTAATAACTATTATTATCCACACCGGTACTGAGTGAGTCGTGTACTCAGTTTTCAGAGTTCTGTAATCAAAACTGGAGCTCTTATAACTTCGTCATGACTAGTTGTCTATCCGTCTGTCACATCCTTAGAACAATGTGAAGGAGATATTGCCAATATGGAGATCTAAATTAATGTCTATCAAAACAATAAAAATGCGACAACTGTAGCTAAACAAAAATTGTTCACGGATCAGAATGGAGTGTTATCGGACATGCCGGTTTCATTTAGCAATTTTATAAACCCCATTTGGAGAAACAGAAATATAATAATCAACTTCCGTAGATTTTGAACAGAACTTCTTTATTAACTTTTTCTTATTAGTATAGAATTGTCCGCTAATAGGACTAAATTAGCTAAAAACCGTTTCCACTTAAATCATAAATTTTATTTCGAAAAACAACGATTCAGTGGAGTTATTTTCATGAAGGCCTAGACATAGAACACACCAGATGTTTCATATATCGTATGCCAAAATAAGTAGCAGGGGCGGGTTTATCTCAACTGTTTCATAGTATTCATATAATAATTTTTTTTTTATCTCGTTATCTACCCAACGCAATTACTTCCAACTCACGCCAAAAATTTACTATCCCAATTTACTTTTTAAAAATCTCAATAGTGTTGACCTACCACTTAGCAACTCAGGAATAGTCACTTAACTGGCAAAATCTAGGTAGGAAAACCTGTTCTATAAAATAACCTGACTGGTATCTCATTGTTTTACAGCTCTGTAATTGGGAAAGAAGACAAAATATCTAAGAAGAAGATCAGAAATATTTTGCTAGCGTATAGAGGCAATTACTTTGAATTATTATCGCAAAAAAGTCATAAAAAGTTTATTAGCTTGTGTACGAGTACCTTAGGGAAATTTTACTATTAAAGAGGGTCCAATCAAAAAAAATATTGAACATATTTGAAAAACCAATAGGTACTACAGGTATTCTTAAACATTTAAAAAATGCTAAGAAATTGACGTGGACCCCAAAAGGGTATTTTGCGGACTTTCTAGAGGTTTAGAGAAACTGGAAGAGTAACTTCAAATAACAAAGAATTAGCATCTGAAACATCGGTAGATTCTGCCAACGTCTAACTACAAATAATCAGTATCGTCGAGAAAAACCCTGAAACGAACTGAAGAGAAGTCTCAACAAGATTTCGAGTGCCGTTAACTAAAGTTTGAAGTGTTATTCATCAAAAACCATTAAATCTATATCATCATATCCCAATACAGGGACTATTGGAAGGAGATTCCGAGAGAAAATTGAAGTTTTTCACTTGGCCTCTAGAATGCGACATAGAGAACAGGCATATCTGAACAGAATTCTAAACTCTCAAACTTGCACAACCTTCATACCTGGTCGCATATTAGCGCACATTGGACAAGAGAGACATAATTTCAGCATAAATTCCGTGCCAATGGTTGGGTTGGTATGATGACCTTTTAATAGGGCCATTAGTTTACCGCAAGAACTTAATAGCCAAATTTACGTAAATTTTTAGGAAAATACACTAACAGATCTACTTGAAGACATCAATCTGGATAACACTATAAAAATAAGATCAATGTTTTACCAATGCGATGGAGAGGCAATGCTTACTGATAACATTGTGAACGTAAAATTAAATTAAATCTTTCCTGAACGCTGGATTGGACGAGGTGAACCAATTCCTTGTCTTCCCAGATATCCAGGGCTTGCTACATTGAATTATTTCTAATGTGAAACGACACAGAATGAAGTTTATTCGAATTCTCTTAACACCAAAGAGGAATTAATTAACAGTATTTGACTGAAGCGACAAAAACACAGAAGAGGCTGGCTACAATACACCTTATATGTACAAGGAATTAGAAGAAGGTTATTGACATACTTCCAAAGTAGCGGAACTGTTTTATTAATAGCATTAAGTTAAACAGGATTTTAATTTAAAAAAATGGCGTTAATTTCAGTTTATTTTTAATATATTACATATATCTTCCGCGAAGTAATTTGCATAGGGCTGGGATACAATTTTGTTTACATTTCAATGTGATCAGAATTTGTTCTGAATAATTTTAATATATGCTCTTTAGGTACTTTATAAAAAACCGACCCCGAGTGCGAGTTGAACTCGCGCCGACGGGGTTCCGTACAATGAATATGTTATAGACTTCTTGTAGGTTTTCCTCCCTCCCCGCCAATATTCAAAATTCATTTATTTAGGTTACACGTCCGCATTTGGGCGAAAATCCACCACACAATGCGAGGTACACTTATTTGCGAAATTTGAAAATATTTTTCACATTTTCCTAAAATTCAGCTTTTCTCCACATTTTCTCCGAAATTCATGTGATATATATTTATTATTTTTATCCAATTGCCTATCTTATTACCTCTTCAATAAGGTACAGCTTGTCCAAGTACAAAAAATATATGGAAATTGATTCGTGAAAAACATTTTCTGGCAAATTAAAAAAATCGAATTTTAAAGAAACTAAAACTAACCCCAAAATATTTTTTGTTTAATTAAAAACTAATTTAAGTTAATAATAGCTCACAAAATCTGCTCAAAATCTCCTTCGCCACTTACGATGCATGCCAATAACTTTCTTCTAATTCTCTGTTTAAAGTGTATTGTAGTAAGCCTCTACCGTATATTGGTCACTCCAGTCCCAATCCAGTGAATTAATTCCTCGCTTTTGTTTGCAAGAATTCAATAAACTTCATTCTTCATCGTTTGACATAATAAAAAGTCCAATGGTCCATGGTCTAGAGATCTAGCAGGTCGAGGAATCGGTCCATCTCGTCCAATCCATCGATAAGGAAATTGTTCATTTAATTTTACCTTCAGAATGTTACCAATATACACTGATGCTTCATCGTGTTGGTAAAACATTGATTTTATATTATCCAGAGAGCTGTCCTTTGGCTGTTTTTGGAATGTATTCTCCAAAAAAATCCGCATAAATTTGGCTATTGAGCACTTGGAGCAAAATGCATGGTCCTATTTAGTGGTTTCCAATGATACCAGCCCGAACATTGACACTGATTTTATGTTGAAATGATGGGTAAGTATTCATAAGAAGGTATGAAGGTTGTGGAAGTTTGTAATACCATCCTTAGTGAATTACGAATTATCCGTCCACAGAATTTGGTCTAGGTGCAAAACTCCAATTTTCTGTCGGAATCTCTTTCCAGAAGTCCTTGTAATTGCATATGATGATATAGATTCAACTTCTTTCGATGAATAATCTTCCAATCTATGTATGAAAACACTAATAGTTTTTGCTGACCTGAGCATGTTATACCTTTTTGGTAATACTATGGATAATTCGATAAAAGTGGGTGGTGGTATGTTAACATTGTTGGGATCTTTGGGAAGGACATTGGTATAGTAGATTTTTGGTGTTAGCTGGATATCGCTGCGTTGAGCTGTCAAAATAAAACAGTGATGTGCATATCATGAAAAGTTGGATTTTAAGAGCCACTCTGTAACTCCTAAATGGTTGGGATTGGAAATATCGAAACCAATTTAGCATTGATCTTTTTTTTAATTAATATTACCTACTACCCATTAAAACTTTTAATTCGCCGTGGTTTTACATAGGATAAAATACTTCAGCGAATATAGCGGTGAAGTTTCAATTAGCCTCGATTTTACATTTCAGGAGGACAAAATTTGCTGCATTCGCTAGCCATAATAGGACCTTTACTTCAGCATATCAATAATAAATAATATTTTAGTTAATTATTTCTTGCCATTATATTAACTTACCCTACCTAGTTAGTAAGTAGCTACTGTTTAAATTGAATCATTTATCACGTTATAACTCTATTATTTTGACTTATTTATATAAAAAATGTAAGTAAGTATGATTTTTATTGATAAATATTTTATTATAAGCAATATTTTTAGTCGTACATGTACTTTTTACGTGTTTCCCTATCAAAGCACTTCTTAGTTCACTTTCAATGGTAAATGATGAAGAACTTATCGTTTTGGTGTGTAGTGCGCTCCTTTTAATGAAAATAATACGTGTTATATATTTCAGAATGATCGGTGGACCGGTGCAAAAGTACATTTGTAATAAACGTACAAACATTCGCTTTTATATACCATAAAATGAAAAATGAACCATAAATTATCTATATGGTTCATTTTTCCAAAAATCCAAACTGCTATTAGATTATTAGTGACAACGAGTATTGAAATTATTTTATTTTTTAAGTGGCCTAAATTCAAAATGTCATAAGAAGGATTTTACTTGCAAAGACTATGCTCAACATGCATAGCAAAGAATATGGAATGAATGAAGCAACCGTTAGGATAATAAAACGAATAAAAAATTCTATTCGAAAACGTGTATTTAGGGTAAGTGAAAAATCGTCTACATATAGTCGAGATGAGATGCAGTGGAAAAAGTTTTCGTAATTTGGATAGAGGCCAATAGTAAAAAAAATTACCGGTGAGATCGAATCCGATCATAAAATACAAAGTACTTAATAATTTTAGCTATTTAAAAGAAAAACAACTCCATCTAGTGTAGAACTATAGAAAAAAGACATAATCTTCATTACAATCAACTTAAAACAGAAATTGCTTCCGGTGATGCAAAATTGGCAAAAGAATATCTGGCGAAAGTGACACAAATTATTGAGGGAAACTCTTACGAGTACGTTCGTGACCAAGTATTTAATGCCGATGAGACATGCTTATTCTGGAAAAAATCCCAGTAGAACTTTTTCGTTAAAATCTTGAAGATCGACCGAAGGATGTAAAAGCAAGTATAGCGTGACTCTATTTCGTTGTAGTAACGCGTCAGGCGATCGTGTTTTAAAACTTTTATTGATTAATAAATCTCAAAAGGCCATGTGCGATGAAAGGAAAGGATTTGGAAAAATTACCTGTACATTAGCGTTCCAACAAAAAAGCCTGGATTACGCAATGTTTAAAGATTGGTGCTATAATTGTTTCGTACCTGAAGTGAAAAGTTATTTACAAGAAGAAAATCTTGAGTTCAATTTTCTATTGCTTCTAGACAATTCACAAAAGTCATCCAATAGACTTGCAACATCTAAATATTGAAATTGCCCCCCAATATAACTTCGTTAATTCAACCTCTGGATCACGGGATAAGTTACTTAAGCCACTTAAGGCTTAGTATTGCATATTAAAAAAACTTTTTCAGATGCTTTGAGAAAATTGGAAAATCGTTCACTTCACCCAAGTAGGTGGGAAAACAAGCTAATTGCGGAAATAAAATAAATTCCATTAACCTTTTTATAAATTTTCTGCAATAATAATTAAAAGTGTATGGTAGAAAAACAAATTTGAATATTATTTAAGGACATTTTGTTCGTTTTACGACTTTAGCAACTACAGGATAATAAAACAATAAAATACCAGTCAAGGTTCTTTAGGGAACATATTTTTCTACCTCTGTTTTAGCTAGTCATGCGGTATCTTTTCACAGTAGACAGTAGATTTTTGACTTGAGTTTGATGTCGTTGCGTTAAGTAGATCAATAGATAACAATAAAAAAATGATGTACATACCATGAAAAATTGGAATTTATCAATCACTCCGTAACTCCCCTCTGCCATACCTTTTTTGCGTAAAAAATATATAATTACTATTTGCACTGGGAACTAGATTAGATTCTGTTAGGGCAAACATGTCGTATAAAGAAAAGGGAGCTCTGGAAAACTGTGCAACCTCTAATATTTTGATAGTACACGAAAATACGTACGGACATAATCAGAAGAGGGGAAGTGGGAAGAAATAAAATTACCGATAAGGTGAAGAATTAAACAAATTTCTATGGTAATTACGCTTTTTAAAATGGGAAACGCTCTATAAGCTGACGTAGGTGTGATGCGAAAGCAGCAAGATCGGTTGATACCTTTTAGGGGTTAATGCGTTATTCATCAAAGTATTTGAAGGAATACTTTCTCATGGTAGCAAAGTCAGTAGGGAGACCTTCTTAGTGAATTGAAATCATTATATTAGTTTTGGTGTTCCCATCGACAGGAATAGAGGCTGGTTTGTCGTGGATATAGAGAAGGAGAAGATGGATATTGTGGTAGATTCTAGGATCGCGCAAACGTAATAACATAGGCATAATATACTTCTCTAGACCAACCAAATTACATGGTATGCTTAACGACAAGTACTAAAAGGGGATCAAAAAGGGGAGAAATTTGGTAGAGGCAAATTTTATTTTGGTGGAAGGAGAAACAATATTTTTTTAAATCTGGTTGAGGAAAGTTGGGATTGGGAGGAGATATTCTTCTAGAGGTAGGTCTTTACATAGTTATGAGAATTTTTAGAGCTAAGTATATTCTTATTTGCGTTCTGCAAATTAATGTGGTTTTCATCTAAGTTCTTACCAGTAGGGATAGGCTTAGAAGCTTTAAGGGGGCATCATACTCGAAAAACGAAAAAGATGCGATGGAATCGTCTGCGTTGGCTAGGTTCAAAATATATATTCTAAGTTTGTATCATAGACGCCGTTTGTATCAATATATATTCTAAGTTTCTATCAGAAATAGAAAACTCTGTGTAAATCTTTTAAAGCTCTTCGTAGTTAATAATTTGTAAAAGAGCTTCACAAGGAGAGTTACCGCCTTGATTCAGCCACTGAGCCGTATCTAGAATAGCGTTGATCAATGTAAGGTCCTCAGAGATGGACTGTACGCTAGACCAGTTAGACAGAACAGATTGCAATTTATTAGCAAGGAGAGACGTTCATCACTCAGAATGGGTTCAAAGGCGCAAGCAGCAAGACAAATTTGTTAACAACAATGCACAGTTGCAGTTGTTATCGTGACGACACAGACGAATGACAGAAAGCAGAAGATTCAGTGCTACTGAATTAAGTTAATTTCGAGACCACAGCGCACAATTATAACAAAGGTAAAGGAGTTATACAGTATATGAGCGTTACAAGCTGATCGCACAATAAAGTTAAATTCTAATATTAGGTACAGTAAGCAAAAGCCGAATAGAGAATTATAACACAAACGGCAGGGGTTGATTAGCGGAAAGGTTAACAATCACAACTCAACTTTTTCAACCGATTATAATACGGGAGGAAAAAACATGACTGCACAGTTCTTCACTAAAAACAAAAAAAAAAAAAAAAACAAATCACAACACTATTGGTTTTCTAGTCCCCGTATAAGATATATAAATATATCTCCTTATCTCGCTCTTCTAGCATAGTTCACGACACTTACGAAATGGGCGCAACTACCCATAGTTCGCCATCTACCTATATCTATACAAATATTTTTCCTTGATTGCATTTCTACTCTCTGCCCTGGATTGTATAACACGTACATAATTGCTTCAAATAAAGTAATAAGCCAAATCGTCCTAATGAAAGCTTCCAAAAAAGGCACATAAAGCGTGCGGATCCAGACCTCATAATGCGTGAGCCGGCCTTCTCAGCTTTCTTAGATATACAATAAATACAAATAAACCTTATCATTATCCCATTAAAATTTTATTTTCTGTTTTCAAACAATAGAAAACATAAAACTAGCAAACTTTAATACTTTTGCACATAGAACATGAATAAACATATCATAGAATACAATAAAACACATAGCAATATTGCACAGCCTAAATAAAAACACATAGCAATATTAACACGCTATTAAATATTTAATACAATCTATGATTGCGTATTCGTTCAAGGTGCTCTTTTTTTAATTTTTTAGTTTTGCGTCATATCAAAAAATGGCTGATGAAGGAAATTGCCAGTGAAGAATAAAAAGAATTATAACCTTTCGCAAATCCAGCTATTGAATTCCGCGTAAATTTCTAAAGCGTCGCAACGTTCCTAGCTGTTTTCTGTCGTGTTTACAGACAGTAAAGTATAACTGGTAATTTAATGAGAGCGCTAATTCGGAAAATAGAAATTATTGCACAATTGAGTCACGTAGAGTTTAAGTAGACAAGGGAGCCAAAATAACCCAACGAGCGGCGAGAATATACAGAATTAGTCCCAATCTGCCTTGAAATTATATGAAAACAAGATTTGATTTTTTCCTGATTCGGAAGCAAAGCTATGGCCGCGTATCCTGAATTCAAAATCGGCCACATTGATTAGGTATGCATATCTAATGATCCAGAGGGTAAACTTTTGAGACTCAACTAACCCAATTATCCTTCCACCTACACCATGAAGCAGTTACACAATAAAATTTAATTTTGATTAAAGATCTTAAAGATTCCTGAAGGCAAGGTGCTAGATGCTAGGTACACTGACCGAGAAACAGACCCGGATTGCAGGTGCTCTAGAGCCTGATTCATAATCGTAAGCCAATTAAATTGTTCACGGCTCGGTGTGGAAATTGAATTTAAGTATTTGTGTGAAAGGCGCAGGTTTGTATATTAAAACAATCTGAGCTGACAATAAACAGAGCGACCCTGACGAGTACGAGAATTAATTCATGAGAAATTCAGGCTCTCAAGCTGTCCAGTAACCGGACAGATACCTTGAATTCAGAAAAGGCTAATACACCAGCCGGAATCAATAAAAGAGGGTTGCGTAGTGCAAGCATTTTTTTATTATTGACGAAATTTTCTTCTAGAAGTATTTATTGCTATAAACGAGATGTAAAATTAAAGGCGAAATTTCTTGTGTCTCTGGATAGAAGTTTCTTAATGGGAGTGGGATTAAAATGTTTCTTAAAACTAACTGCCATTATTTTAGTGCCGGTCGACACTGCTTTGAAAGTCCAGTCCTCTTTACAATTATATGCATTTCGGCCGTGACACTAAATGCAAATAGGAACCTAGCATTAAAGACTGAAAATTGTCACTAGACGACTACTGGCACTACATATAGGATTGGTTTGGGACGTATTTTAGAAACCAGTCCTTGTCCTTTGATCAGATCTCAGCCTTCTTACGCTTTCAATAAGCAGTAATCAAAACCAATTAACATTCAATATCAAAGTATAAGATATATTGAGAAAATAAATATAAGCTATCATGGTGTAAATATTACAATAATAATGAGCGAAACACGCAAAGCGTTGCTGAACTGAACCAGTGCATATTTACTATTCGTTTGTTTACCCGTTCTGACAACAATCTCACACCTAACAAACGTAATTCATCTAAACCATCTATAGATTCTTCCTACATAATGTGAAAACACATATCGAAACGAATCAGATTTATATGGTAATTCTTGAAATTTTATTTTTAGCTAGTCACTTCACTTGAGGATGATCGAAAAGCCGAATGCACATTCATATGATGGTGTACATATACATGCGAAAACTGTTAGTTTACAATATTATTTAGGCTTATCTAAACTCTTATGTCCCACAAAACACATCATCTTAGCTAAATATTTAGTGGTAATACTTCCGACATATACTTTAATAAGTGCTCTGTCAGTAGAACGACTCATCATTTTTTTTTTATGCACAGTAAAACATTTTTATAACATTGAATATAGCCAATTCATCCACTTAAAGTACATTAATCAAAAGTGAATATAAATATAAAGCTTTTATACAGGAAAAAGCCGTTTTTCAGTGATAGAACTTCTAATAAGGGTAAACAGTTAAAGCAGCTGTCAGCCATTTTTATTTTTTATAGTTTGCCATTTCATTTCATTCCATTTATGGAATTCACGCCCCAACGTCGCTTTAAATTATTAAAATTTTCTTCGAAAATCAGTGTAAAACCTAGTAAAGTGTCATGAATGTTTCCGTGAAAAAACTCATTCTACTAATTACACCATAAGAGTTTCTCAATAATTGTTGTTAATTGGATGCTACAAAAAGATAAGACATTGAGAATTTTTAAAGAAAAAAAGTGAGTATTTATGTTCATAGATATGTTTCTAATGTGTGGAACTGTCCTTATTTTCTACTACCTCTAGCATTCTATTAGGTAATGACTTTAATAGCTTTTTAATATATCTAGCGTCTAGCAGATATGCTGCTTCCCGCCACGGTAAATAGTCCTCGACAATTGTTCCCAAACATTTTCAGTAATATTTAGATCTAGCGATAATGAAGACCATTGTAAAACATTGATATTATGTTCCTCGAAGTATTATTTATTATTATTACAGCCCTGGCGGTATGAAAGGTGTGTACAATGGAACACATGGCCTAAGTGCAGGGCCTTCAAGCCCGTCTCCTAAAATCTACATCTACAATGTGATGTAAATAGCTTCTGCTGTTCATTTTGCCCGAAATAAATAAATTTCGATTTTTCCTTTGATCGTACAATCCAGGTCAAACCATGGTACCACCTCCGTCTCTGCACTTTATTATGCTTTAGATGCTCAGCTCTTTTTGTAGACCAGCTTCTGCAACAATTTGCCTTGCAGTAAACATTGAATTCGACCTTCAAACTGCACGTTCTTCTCGCTTTCACTAAGAGATCTGGACTCTTTCACTCTGGTCGACCTGGACTCTTCGCTTTTCCATCAATTTTCCGGATCTTTAAAAAGGTTCGTTCCCACACAACGTTTGGTAGTTCAATAGTTTTGGAAATTTTTGCTACGATATAACCACTTTTTTCAGATTCAAAATGATTTTAATTTCTTCGTCGGTCAGCTGCTTTTCTCGGCCCATTGTACTTCAAAACTATATATTGGGTTGGTCGATAAGTTCATGCGGTTTTCGGATCGTACAACAGTTTTTCCAGTTTAAATTTTTTTCTTGAGATTTGATCGGGCAACCTCATTGCGGTTTTGGAAGGAGATGTGTTGAGAGAGATTTACGTTGAATTTCATTCAGTTTTAATTTGCGGTGTGATAACAGCCTCTTTGGAGAAATGGATAATAAAACGGTGCATTTTCGTCATATTATGCTATATTACTTCCAAAAAGGAAAGCGCGCGGCAGAAACTTGCCGAAAGATATGTGCTGTATATGGGAATGATGCTGTATCAGAGCGTGTGTGTCAGAAGTGGTTCGCGAAGTTCCGTTCTGGAGAATTGGATCTTGAAGATGCACCGCGTTCTGGAAGGCCTAGCGAGGTTAATGACGATTATATTAAAGTGCTCGTTGAACAAAATCCACGAATTACAGAAAGGGAAATTGCGGAGGAGTTAAAAATATCCAATTCAACCGTAAATGCTCATTTGCATAAGCTGGGATTCGTTTCACGGCTCAATGTTTGGGTCCCCCATGTGCTTACGGAGGCCAACAAAATCGCACGCATCAACGTTTGCGAAATGTTTAAAATTCGTTTGCAAAATGACCCGTTCTTAGACCGAATTGTAACCGGAAAAATGGGTCCTCTACGAGAACGTCAAGCGCAAACGAAAATGGGGACATAGCTGTGAGCAGCCAGAAACCACTTCGAAGGCCGGGCTCCATCCGAAGAAAGTCTTACTCTCTATATGGTGGGACCGCAAGGGTGTGGTATTCTATGAGCTAGGTATGAGCTTCTTTCCGAGGGCAGAACGATTAATTCGGATGTCTATTGTCGTCAGTTAGAGGAATTGAAGCAAGCGATCCAGGAAAAGCGACCGATATTGGCAATACCGTAAGGGCGTATTATTTCATCATGATAATGCTAGGCCCCATACTTCGCTCCAGACCCGACAAAAAATTATGAGCCTTGGCTGGGAAGTTATGTCTCACCCTCCTTACTCGCCCGACTTTGCGCCATCCGACTACCACCTTTTCCGGGCCCTTCAAAACTCCATGGATGGGAAATCATTCAATAATTTGGAGGACATCAAAAGGCAGTTAGATTCTTTTTTCGGTGAAAAATTCCAGGAATTCTATGCGCGCGGCATCGATAAATTGCGTGAAAAATGGCAAAAGGTAATCGATAACAATGGTGAATATATCACTGATTAAAATTCGATATAACAAAAAAAAAAATTGTTTTTTATTCTATCCTTCAAAACCGCACGGAATTATCGACCAATACTTTGCAGACTTTACTTTAATATTATCTATTCTTGAAGATACAAACTCTCCAACAGATTTGACGAAACTGTGAGATTTTGATAACTGTCTTATCTTTTTGTAGTAGCTAATTAACAACAATTAATAAGAAACTTTTATGGTATAATTAGAAGAATAAGTTTTATCACGGAAACAATTTGAGACTTTACTAGATTATGAATACAGGCAGGTAGACTTTCTTTTTTGAAATAGTTTCCGAGAACTTTAAGGAATTTGGGGGTGTCTTATCATTTTCCAGCGGAATGTAGATCCAGAGTTATCGATTAGCCGTTGCTAGCAACAATTAGGTCTTTGTCCGTCCACTACATGGACAATTGTGCATGAAAATTTTGGCCTACATCCATACAAGATGCTTCTGGTGCAGAAAGCATGGAGAAGACACAGATGCTGCCGAAATTTGGAAAAAAATTACTATTCTCAAAAGTATTGTTCCGGAGGAACGATTTATCGCTAAATTTTAGGTCTATTTATAAGTTTAAAAAAAAAAAAAAAAAAAAAAAAAAACTTTGTATTAATTGAAATTTAATTCAATCAGATTTAAATAATGTTTAATGAATAATTTTATGGTCCTCATCGTTTCATGCCTCAATCGCAGTTTCTCATTACAAAAGCAATATAATAAAAAAAATCATTACAAAAGCAATATAATAAAAAACAGATGTTGCATCCGACCGTCGCCAACGAATTCCTTGTTCTCAGATCTCCTCGATGAGCTGGAACAGGATTTCAATGGCCTCGTTTAAACAGACCATAAAAAAAGGTTTCAAATTTTCTTGGAGACTCAAATTTAGAATTCTAGGAAATCCCTTCCTGGACTTCTTTTTGTCAGTTTTCCGTCGACGACCGGCGACTCGTCCCGGTCATCACTTTAGGTTCTGAGCTCGAACCGACTGCTTCGCCAAACAGGAGATTCGTCTCCGCCAAACGTTCTCGAACGTTATCTTTTAGGTGTCCGAGTACACCGGCGAAGCAGTTTACAAAATAAAGAATCGCGATTGAGGTCCAATCTACGTATGTCATTTGATCAATCAATTTTGTATTAATAATAAGCAAAAACTTTGTTTAGAATTTAATTTATTATTTAAACATATGTTTTGAAGTGTTGAATAAATAATTTAATTCGGAAACGGTGTTGCAAAAGAGACTTTATTTTTTGCTACGCCACATTTTATGGTGCCTCCTGTGAGGATTGAGTGAGCGACATGTGTTTTTTGTTCGTATTTGCGATTCCTCCATAAAAACAAAGACTTTAAAAAGACAGAAAAGTGACAGTTTTGAAAAACAATAAAAACTCTTTCCGGACAAAGCGTACGAGGGTGCCATTCTTCAGGGTGTCACAACACATCGCCGCAACTCATCACCTGGCAACTTTCATCGCCCCGGCTGCGATCTTCACCCGGATTACCGATTCCATTCCAAGGCTGTCGTTTTGTGAACATATTCAGGCTCGTAAGTAAGGTAAAATTTCATGTTCGCCATAATTTAAAGCAGATAAATTAAAAATCATGGCCGACAAAGAAGAACGTGTAAGATTTATCGCCCAAAAAAGAAAAACTTTAAAAGGGCAAATAACTATTTTAACCAATCTCTTCGATGGAAAGCAGTTAGAAAATTCAGTTTTGCGACTTCGCCTTGAACGTGTCACCTCTCTTTTCCAATCTTATGAAGAATTGCAAGATGAACTTGAATTGATTGACCCTGAAAATACTGCGATCACAGACAGAAACGACATTCAGTACAATTATTATGATATTGCTGGTAAAATAACTTCTCATTTAAAGGTCAATGACCCAAATACAAGCTTCAATCGTTCTTTCGCAAATTCGACTGTAAACTCGTCGCAAAGATCTAACGACGGTAGCGCGTACAAAAACATCATAAAATTACCAACACTCGAACTTCCAAAATTCAGCGGTCAGTATGAAGACTGGGTAACTTTCGAGGACACGTTTAAGTCCATGATTCATGGAAATCCGAACTTGATGAACATTCAAAGGTTCCATTATTTAAAATCCGCGCTCACGGGAGCCGCGGAAGAAAAAATCAAAGTTCTCGAAACAAATGACGCGAATTATGTGGTCGCTTGGGATATGCTCAACAAAGCATACAAAGCAAGACGTGTTTTGATTTCGCGTTATCTCTCCATGCTTCTCGAATCGCCTGTACAGCAAAAGGAGTCCCAAGAAGGACTTTCTAAACACGCCACCGATACAAGGCAGGTCATAGCAGCCTTGAAATCACTGAATGTTAATCTCTGCGATGAGATGATCGTTCGCATCATCGAAAGTAAGATGCACAAAAACACTCGTGATAAATGGGAAGAAGGGTTAAATCGCGATAAATATCCAACTTTACAATCGCTGTTTGATTTTCTGGATCGGTATGCTGACGTCATTGTGATGCGCGAGGGTTGTAATAGGAAACGGGAAAATTGCGAAAACAATTTTCACCCAAACAAACGGCAAAAAACCGGTCAAAAGAAGAAAGTACATCGTACCTTTGTTATGAATCAGGGAAGAAACTGTCCGGCGTGTAAAACAAAGCAACATCTGTTGTACCAATGCGATACTTTCAGAAAATTGACTCCCAAAGAACGTCTTGATGTCGCCAAAAGGGCACATGTGTGTTTGAATTGTTTGAGGGATCATCGCGGAAAACCTTGCACGTATTCAGGTTGTCGGATGTGCAATGGGAAGCACAATACCCTCGTTCATATCGACTTTAGAAAAAACGAATTTTCAAGGCCATTCGAAAGCAAAAACGAATCCGAAAAAAGCGATCTCTCTGCAAGCAAAGAAAATCACGCATGACTAACCGATAAAATTATCACCCCGTGTTTAACCACTCTTTTGCCGACTCCTTCAGCCCAATTAATGACCACAGCCGTTGTGTGGCTCGAAAATGATAAAAGAAAGAAAGTGAGAGCGCGTACGCTTCTCGACACCGGTTCAACAACGAACTTCATTAGCGAACAGCTCGCGAGGTTGTTGCGTTTACCGATGCGACGGTGCCCCCTCCAGATCGGTGCACTAAATTCAATGATGACAATTTCCAAGCAGGTAGTCGATGTGACGGTCGGTTCTTATTCCAGCGATTACGCCGAAACATTGACCTTTCACACTGTTCCAAAAATTTCCAACTCAATTCCATCAGATGTCTTTCCACGCGATTCAATTGAAATACCTCGGCACATCAAACTTGCTGACCCTCAATTTCACTTACCCGCTCCAGTCGATTTATTAATCGGTTCAAGATCAACTCTTTCTTTATTTTCAATCGGTCGATTTAAATTATCCAATAATAAAATCGATCTTTGTTTGCAAAAAACTCGTTTGGGATGGATCGTCGCGGGTGGTATTAATTGCAAAAGACCACGTAACATTGTCGCAACTTGTAATTTGGTTGATTTGCAGAAATCTCTTACGCAATTTTGGGATCTCGAAGAAATAAAAAACGTTTCAAATCAATCACCCGATGAAATTTTGTGCGAAAAACATTTTGTCGAGAATGTTTCGCGCGACTTAAGCGGACGTTATGTAGTACGACTGCCCTTCAAACCAAATGCACAACCCTTAGGAGATACTTTTCATTCTGCCTTAAAACGATTAAATTCACTTTTCAAACACTTTGATAAAAAACCGGAATTAAAAAATGATTATGCAAAGATCATTCAAGAATATATTGATCTCAAACATGCAACAGTAATAGACGGTGATCCTTCGGTTGGCTATTATCTTCCTCATCACGCAATTTTTAAAAAATCAAGCGATACGACTAAGGTCAGAGTCGTGTTCGATGCATCGCACAAATCCACAAACGGACTTTCTCTTAACGACACCCTGCCCGTCGGTCCTACCATTCAGGATCAAATTTTCGAACATTTAATTAGATTTCGTTTTCCCGAATTTGTTATCATGGGCGATGTTGAAAAAATGTATCGCCAGGTTTGGTTGAGCGCGGAGGATCGTGATAAACAGCGCATTTTATGGTATATTAACGGCGATTTGAGGATGCTTCAATTAAATACCGTTACATTTGGAGTTTCATCGTCGGCCTTTCTTGCCATCAGAACAATTCATCAGCTCGCTGAGGATGAAAGTCATGATTTTCCTCGCGCGGCGAAAATTTTGAAAAACCACATGTATGTTGACGACTTAGTGACGTTCGCTGATTCAGTTTCGGAAGGGCGCGAAATTCGAAAGGAAGTGACGGAGGTTTTAAATCGCGGCGGTTTCAACATCCGACAATGGGCATCAAACGATCCGCGCATTCTCGACGGTCTTCCGGCCGACGCGTTAAATACAAAACTCCTTTTACACAAAGACGGCCAATTAAAAACTTTGGGCGTTTCTTGGGTTTCAAAAGAGGACAGTATTTGCTATTCTGTCAGTCCTGTTTCGCTCAATGATAAAGTCACAAAACGTTCTGTTTTATCCGAAATAGCAAAAATTTTCGATCCTCTCGGTCTTCTCGGACCTGTAATTTTGTATGCAAAAACAATTATGCAACTTTTATGGAAAAGGAAGCTCGATTGGAAAGAATCTCTACCACAAGATCTATTCACTAAATGGCAAGACTTTATTACCGAACTTAATTTAATTAACGGCTTAAAATTTAAACGCAAAGTTTTTTTAACAGGATACACAACTTTTGAATTGCACGGGTTTTGTGATGCGAGCGAAACAGGCTACGGAGCTTGTATTTACGTAAGATCGGAAAATGCGAACAAGCGGCGTTTTGTATTGTTATTAACGGCCAAATCAAAGGTTTGTCCGGTTAAGCCACCTGCATCAATCCCGCGAGCCAAATTGCTCGCCGCAGTGACACTGGCGCGACTATATGAAAAGGTCGTTGGTACCGTAAAATGTAATGTAAAATCTTTTTTCTGGTCTGATTCAACCATTGCTTTGCAATGGATTCAAAAACAGCCCCACACTTTACAAACTTTTGTCTCCAATCGCGTTAGTGTCATTCAAGAAAAGACCAACATAAAAAACTGGCGTCACGTCGCAGGTGTCGACAATCCCGCCGACGCACTTTCCCGCGGTCAACTACCCTCCGTATTCTTGAAAAACGAGACCTGGTCAAAGGGTCCCAGATGGCTCTCTGGCCCTCAGAGTGAATGGCCGAGAAGTATCATCGAACCAAAAGACGATCTACCGGAAATGAAAAGGGCTTGTTGTTTTGCAATTGATTCAGTCGATGAAGATTATCTTGCTCGTTACTCTTATTCTCAACTCCTCAGAATTTTATCTTATTGCATCAGATTTTTTGAAATTTTAAAGAGAAAACGCGAAATAAAGCAAAACAATAAGGTTGAAAATGAAACGCTGAGACAAAGATTAAACGACGAATTGAAAAGTGAACCGCTTCCGAGTGGTTTTCTTACAGTCGCCGAAATAGTCAAAACAGAAAAACGCCTGCTAAAAAACATCCAAAACACTCATTTTCATGATCAAATTCACTGTATTAAAAACAAAATTCAACTCAAAGGATTAATACCACATTTCAAACCATGCATTGACAAAGATGGTCTTTTGCGCGTTGGGGGTCGGATCGAAAAATCTGATCTCTCTTACATGCAAAAACATCAGATTTTACTTCCAAGTTACCATGCTTTGACAGACAATATCATCCGCGAAATTCTGGCTTTTCGATGGTCACAAACAGGTCCGATCAGTCATACGAAAGTGCATGCCATGTTTCAAGTTCAGTGCTAAGCCCGTTGATTATGTCATGGGAGATTTGCCTGCATCTCGTATGCAGGTGAGTCGACCATTCTTATATGTTGGTACGGATTTTTGTGGTCTATTTTTTATCAAAGAAAAGAAATTCAGAAATCGCGGAAAGGAGAAAATATACGTTTGTATTTTCATTTGTATGAGCACAAAAGCTGTTCATCTTGAAGTTGTTAGCGAGATAACAACCAAGGCTTTCATTGGCGCACTTAGTAGATTCACCAGCAGGCGCGGATTAGCAGCTCATATATTTTCAGATAACGGATCAAATTATATCGGAACGAACAATAAATTTCAAGAAATCTATTCACTTTTAAATTCCGAATCTCACAAAGATCAGGTCAATCAGTTTGCTCTCAAAAATTGAATCACTTGGCATTTTACACCTCCTTTAAGTCCACATTTTAATGGAATATGCGAAGCAACAGTCAAAATCTTCAAGCACCATCTGAAACGTGTGATTGGTGACTTGTTATTAACATACGAACACTTTGAAACTCTAACGGTTGAAATCGAAGGGATATTAAATTCAAGGCCACTTTATCCAATGTCTTCGGACCCTAATGACTTGCTCGCAATGTCACCTGCACAACATTTGATTGGCGAACCCCTGAATCCTTTGCCCGAAAACGATGTACTTGATATTCCAGCTAATCGACTCGACTGCTGGGATCATCTGAAAAAGGTCCGCCAAGATTTTTGGTCTCGCTTCCGCCTCGACTGTCTGAACGAGTTCCAAATGCGCAAAAAATGGGTCAAGGACGGCGTCCAGCTGAAGGAAGGCATGATGGTGTTGCTGAAGGACAAGAGTGTTCCCTGTTTCCACTGGCCGCTTGCACGAGTCGTCGAAGTACACCCCGGCGAAGATGGCATCGTTCGTGTTGCGACTGTCAAAACAGCGAACTCGATTCATAAGCGATCTGTCAAGCTTCTTTGTCCGCTTCCATTTGAAAGCCGCAGTAATTTTTATGACACTCCTTTGATTTAAATGTTTCGATTATTATCAGAAGTAGAATTTAAGTCAATCGACATTGTTTTTTATATTTAGTTAATTTACATTCAATTTATTAGTCTTTTGTAGTTTTTGAAATTTAAAATTATTTGGATTATGATGATAAGAATGATATGAATAGAATTATTTGATTAATTTATAAGATCAGATGTTTGAAAGATTTATCAACTTTGTTTAATTTAATAACTTATTAACAATTAATGATTTATGAATGTTATATTGATCTTGATCGTCAACCTCTCAAGGCGGGGAGCATGTTCCGGAGGAACGATTTATCGCTAAATTTTAGGTCTATTTATAAGTTTAAAAAAAAAAAAAAAAAAAAAAAAACTTTGTATTAATTGAAATTTAATTCAATCAGATTTAAATAATGTTTAATGAATAATTTTATGGTCCTCATCGTTTCATGCCTCAATCGCAGTTTCTCATTACAAAAGCAATATAATAAAAAAAATCATTACAAAAGCAATATAATAAAAAACAGATGTTGCATCCGACCGTCGCCAACGAATTCCTTGTTCTCAGATCTCCTCGATGAGCTGGAACAGGATTTCAATGGCCTCGTTTAAACAGACCATAAAAAAAGGTTTCAAATTTTCTTGGAGACTCAAATTTAGAATTCTAGGAAATCCCTTCCTGGACTTCTTTTTGTCAGTTTTCCGTCGACGACCGGCGACTCGTCCCGGTCATCACTTTAGGTTCTGAGCTCGAACCGACTGCTTCGCCAAACAGGAGATTCGTCTCCGCCAAACGTTCTCGAACGTTATCTTTTAGGTGTCCGAGTACACCGGCGAAGCAGTTTACAAAATAAAGAATCGCGATTGAGGTCCAATCTACGTATGTCATTTGATCAATCAATTTTGTATTAATAATAAGCAAAAACTTTGTTTAGAATTTAATTTATTATTTAAACATATGTTTTGAAGTGTTGAATAAATAATTTAATTCGGAAACGGTGTTGCAAAAGAGACTTTATTTTTTGCTACGCCACAAGTATGTACACTGTGATTTGTACATTCAGGGTTATCCATATTTTGATGTTTTCAATACAGTATGCTGTAAATAAATTTTTATTTTTGATTAATAAAGTACCTGAATACCGAGGTTGGCAATGCGGATATTCCTTAAATATTTTAAACCTAATTATATACAACAAACAGTCCTTACTGTCTTAGAAAGTAGCCAAGGTTTTCAATCTTACGAAAGTATAAAAAGAGCACATTTTTGTCCTTGTTTTGTTTTTTCATTACTAATAATTCCATAATTAGAAAAAAATATTTAAGGAGAAATATGCTTTTGTTAAAAGAACAATCTGATCTCTTTCTTAATTGGAACCATTAGCTTTTGCAAGGTATTATCAGTGATTTTTTTATTAGCTGATTTCCATAAATTAGAAAAATTTTGCAGTGTTGTAGAACTTTTACCTTGTTTCCTTAATATATTTTTGGTTAAAGCCCAATACCGTTCAATAGGTTGAAGCTGAGGGACGTTAGGCGGATTTATTGCCTTTTCTACAAAAATTACCTTATTCTTTCGGTAGCAGTTCAAAGTTTTTCCTACATAATGAATCGTTGCTAAGTCTGGCCAAAATAGTATATACTCGTGATTTTAGAAACGGCAATAAGCCTTTTTTCATACACAAATACTGCCAAAAAAGAACGTTGCGACTGTATTTTTTATACAAATATTTTTATATTTACAAAGTATAATTTTTTTTGCATTGTAAAAGGTCCAGTTAGAGTTCTAAAATCATATTTAAAATACGATTCATCGTCCATTACTATGCAGCTTTTGCTTAACGGACGCAAATTATCATACAACTTTCTGGAACGTTTAATGGCAGTGTTTTGCTGTTTCTTTTTTGTTCTTTTTGTACATTTCTATCTTTTGTATGTTTTAATATGATTTCTTTTATTTCAATTTGATGGACATTTGACTTAGAAGTATTAAATTTTTTGGCCAAATCATGCACTGACACTGATATGTTTTTCTCTACAAACTTCACAAAATTTTATCTTTTTTACCTTCAGGCCTACCAGTTTTTGGTTTTTCTGTTATTGTTTAATTTCCACGAAACTGATCCCATGTCCTTTTCACAACAAACCAGTTATATTTAACTTATTTATGAATACGATTGTGCTTTATCTTCTAACCAAATTCGTAAAATTTCCCGGTGCACTTCTTTTCGTTTTGAAGATATTTTCAACAGTAGACCAAAAACCAATTAAATACATGTCTTTCCCACAATAAATGATTCATTTAACGGTTTCTTTTCATTTTTTTATTGTGAGGTCCAAAAAGTTATGACCTAAAATAGGCTACAAAAACGTGCATTAATTTCTAACGCAGTCGCTGCCATCACTGAGCTTAAAAATGATTCTAGGCTGGATGTCAAAGTAGGTGCTGTGGTCTACTCGGAGTGTTTGAATTTCAGTTTATATAATGGGTGTGTTTTTAGCTGCATGAGAACTTTCGACGGTTGTTGTCTATGGTTTGACAATTGAGAATGTAATACTGTGTTGACATTTCTATTCAGTAAGATTTGACAATTCATCATGAATCATTTAACACCAGAACAACGCTTCCTTTGTTCGCGAAGTTCATAAAGTACTTCGTCCATTTTAGGTTCAACATAATCGGCCTAGTGAGCAATCAATTCGTGCAGTTATTGATCGTTTTCGCACTAATTTTACTCTTTTCGATTCAAAACCATCAACAAGACAAAGAAATGTGCGTACCGGAGAGAATATTGCTCCTATAGCGCGAAGTGTTGAAGAAGACGCCGAAATGTCGATTCGTCGCCATTCTCAACTTGTTGGCCTTTGTCCTTCGACTACGTGGAAAATTTTACGTAAGGATCTTGGTTTACGTGCCTATAAAATACAGCTCGTGCAAAAATTAAAGCCAAATGACAATCGTTTATGTCGCATTTTTGCTGATTGGGCTAATTTGAAACTGGCCGAAGATGAGCATTTTTATCGAAGAATTGTGTTTAGTGATGATTGGTCTTGTCTAAATCTGGTTAAATGGCTTCATGAATAAGCAAAATTACCATATATGGAGCGAAAACAATAATATTCAAACATTAATGACATAAAATGAACTTTTATATAAAACTAATTTGAATAAATATTTATTATTATTTTTTTTAATTCTCACCCTTTTAAAAAAAACGGACAAGTGCGAATTGAACTCGCGTGGAAAGGGTTCTGTACGATGAACATTTTATATTATATATAATTAGCAAACAAAGAACAAAGCTAACAATACGAAATAAACTAATTAAGAATGAAATACATAGATACACTACCTTTTTAATCAAACATAAATTTTTGAATATTTTAAAAACATTTATTTTTATTTCATATTTGCATTAGAGACACCTTTTCTGGTCCACCAAGTATATTAATAATTCGCAAAGTTTCAAGAATGTAACGCTATTTTTCTCTTTGTCAAAAAATATTTACCTGGTGTTTAGAGTCTCAATTGGATAATATATCCTTAATATTTAGCATGTGAAACCCACAGCTATTCGAAATATGAAAAAACTGGAAATTGGGAAAACTGGAAAAATTTCAATGGTATTAATTCTTTTAATGAAAATTATAGATAACAATAACACAATAAACAAGTGATTATGATCTATTTCAGCAAAATTAGTAATATCTTATATAACTATAATATTATAATTTATTCGAAATGGATTATGAAAAACCAGAAATTAATATTTCAAAATATAACATAGTTTTAAAAAGGTTAACAGAAACACAAAGAAAATTATTGGCAGTACTTATTTGCCAATTATAGAAATGTCAACGTTACGGAAGAAGAGCTTAATTCGGCGTGGATACGCCGTCGATACGTTAATATAATTAATACTATTAATATATATAGATTTCACTAAATTGAAGAAAATATAGAGGTTTTGAACCCATAAAATTAAGCTAATAGTATTGGTAAGCAAGATAATAAAATCCAAAATTACGCCACGGTGGCGTTAAAATCAAAGGAGAAATTGGCCATCTCAACAAATTTCCCGGATGCTGATAAATATATGTATATAGTAGAGTGAATACAAATCTCTTTGAATGGAATATATATGCAAAATATATTACTTTATATAAACGTCATCCCTCCGATCTGGAAGTAATAATACCTTTCCTTTTCAGCGGGGCTAGAATATGTTTTTCGGAATAAATGCAATGTGGATTCGTTTGGGATATACCTCAGAAAATAATGCGAACATGAATTTGTGTTTTGGAGTAAAAAGAGCATTATTGATTTATATTTTTAAAGAGTATACTCCCAACAAAGGATGGAAATTAAGGTGAATTACTTCACTACGCAATTTCTCTATTCGAGATAACGATTTCTCTTCTCTTTTATCTTGAAAAAAAAATGAAGCAGAAGCAATTAAATGCAGTCCTGCTATTTTATGTATCGGAAATTATTATTCTGATATTAGTTAACAAGTATTTCAAAATTACATGATTAGGGATTAGTTCGCTTTTCTTTTGCTCTACCTGTGATTTTTTTTTAAGGAATTTCAGAAATTCCAGTTTGAGTGGTAAATGAGTAGTCACTTTATATTTGCTAGATTAAAAGTGTCTTTCTTCAAACTAACTTAAGTTTCCGACCCAAATCTCTATCTCTATCTCTATCTTCTTCGAGGAAGTCCTCACAATTTATAATTTTTTTTTTCAATTCCAGATTATTGCACAACCTTTTTCACTTAAAAATGTCACAATTGATATTAACTTCTTATCTAAATTATATCAATACACATCGCACTTTAAGTTTATTCACGAATGAAGATGAAATAAGAGAAATTTTAAAATTGAAGCATGTTCGATTTTGTAAACAAGCAAACCACCAGTTACTTTTTTATTTAAACATATAAATTTAGTATTATAAAAAGCTATAGTACGCCGAAAGAAAAAAATTTTTGGTTTTAACAAATTTTGAATTATTTTGTTGGTTGAAATAGAACTTACAGAAAAATAGTATTAAAATACTTATTTTAACAACATAAAGTGAGAACCAACTATTTTTTAATGAATTTCACAAGAATATAGTTAAAATGAAGTATTTTTAACCAAAATGCAACTATAAAGTAGTATTGCAATTATATAATTTTTGGCTGAATTAGTATAATTCAACTTTAAAATAGTATTGTAATTTACATCATTGAATTTAAGAAAATTGTATTATTTATAAAATATCTAGTAAAATCGATTAATTCCTTCTTTTGTACTAGCTTATATTTTTTAAACACTTTTCTCAACTTCTTTCTTAATTTGACTTTATTTGCAAATTTTATAGATTTTCATTTAAATTTATTAATTAGTAATGAATATAATCGTATGTATTTAAAATATTCAAATAGTTAGGACACTAATAACTCAATTTGAAAATAATGCTTTTTTTGGGGTTTTATTTAAACGCTGTGTGGTGTTTCTAAATGCCCTAAAATGTAATATATTTTGTAGAGTAATAAAAACAGATTTACAGATAGTCATAATTTTTATTTTCATAAATTTATGTATTTCACAAACATTAAATTAAAGCTTTAAAAATATTTTAGCCTTATTAAATGTTTATTATTAATTCTATATTATACACATTTGCCTTTTGTTCCATAATCCGCAGGACATCATTTCCTATTTGAACGTGGTGCAAGAAACTTTGCTGTGAAGCTGATATGCTGGATCGCCAATAGTTACTTTTACCTCCCCTTTCAATTGAATATTTTTTTCTAAGCTGTAAAATGCAATGCAGCAGCAGACTACTTATTGCATCCAAAGAGTCTAGAATTAAAAATAAATAAAATAGTTTTCAATTTTTATTACAAAAATATCAAATCACCTTCTGATTTATTTTCATCTAATGAATCGTAAAGCTCCTTAATTTTCTACCGTAAAAAGCGATAGATAAATAATTTGACCAATCAGCAGTCCCATCGATGTATCTTCACCATAAATAAAAATCGTTACATATCTGTAAAGATTTTCTTTAGAAATAAAATAGGTTATGTTGCCAAAGTATAATAGTGAATGTGTAAGTATAGGCCAGTCCGCTAAAAATTGTTTAGCAAAAGCTTTTTGTGTGAAATCAAATAATCACTCCTACTTTTGATTGCAAGTAATGTAATCACCTTGATTGTATTTAAAGGAATTTTGATCGCATTCTATTTGAGGTATTAAAAAATAATTAAAAAAAATTCACTATCCAGTATTTCATACACGTTCTTCGATGGAATGTTATTTTTGCCTCTTTCATAATTTCTGTTGTTGGTTTTCATAAATATTGATTCAGGAAACAGTTTTTTTGTCGTACACTTTTCGGTCGATTATGATATTTATCATATATTTTGCCACGGGATGAAGACTTTCCGGATCGAGGTATATAATACCTTTGAAAATACCATATTAAAAAGAAAGAAAAATTTGAATACATTATATAAATTTTAATTTAGAAATACTCTTTCTGATAGTAATACAAACATTTGAAATCATTCAATTTCACAATATTTTATCGTTTAGGTTTTACAACAACGAAAATAAATATACAAAAATCCTGATTGAAATGATTTTGTATTTGAAAATTGAATAATACATTGTAATTTGAACTGACTACTCTAACCAAATTACTAATTTTCTCATAATATCTAGTGTACTCCTTTAAATCACTTAATTAATAGCCTATAATAGAGTGCAGTTAAGTGCAGTTTTGCTAATATGAACGTTAACTTAGCAAAACGAACCATAATTTGTTGTGCTCAGCTTGGATTCAAGAAAAATTTAAGCTGCGACGTTTAGCCTTTAGCACCATTTTCGTTTTAAAGGCAGCGGGGCAATACTACTAGTCATAAGCTGGTGGGTACGTACATATAATATCCGCAATTTCCCGGCGTTTATGCAATGAGTGCATAGCGAACAAGAGCAGACGGTCATTAGTTTTGTGTGGCGGGAAAAAAACTAGACGTGGTTGTGAGAGGACCAGACTTGGCACGCGTGTCCAAAATTAGTCTCGAAAGAGAAAAGTGTAATTGCTTATATTTATATACTATAGTAATTTTAGAAAACTTTCGTTACCATCACTTATAAAGGGCGATACAGAACAAGCTCTCACAACTACAAAATTAATATACTCAACAAAGTTAAGCTTACTATCGTTCATATGACCACGGAGTATAAGGCCCAAATCATGAACAGACTGCGTTAAAAGTTAAGTTACGACCGCAATAGAATCAGATTATTATATTTGTTAACGTTAAGTTGCAAGTTATTTTGTATGTATAAAGAATGAAAAATATTTAGGTATCATCTATATTTTTGGTATATGGGAATATCAATATCATCAATCGCCAAAAGAAAGAAATGGGCTCGGAGGGACACCCGAAGTAGCTAAAAAATTTTTAAAAACGAATAGGAGATACTTATTAAGTTAATAGGTATGAGTCAAGTTTCAGATAGAAGATGGTAAATTCATTCAAGGTCAAGCGCTTTGCTGAAATCGGTGTAAATACAATTAGTTTGCAAACCTTTGATAATAAAAGGAATAAGCTGATAAAGGTTAATAGTCGTGGCACGGTCTTGAAGAACTTCATGTTGGTTGATATATGGTAGATAAAACGTTTGCAAACTGTTGAAATTTGTGAGCATATAATAAACACAAAATTTTAGGGGTGCAAAATAGTTTCACTAATTTCCCATTTGATCCAAACTATGTATATGTACAGTAAAAGTACAATGTTGAACTTTGGCCTGAAAGTCTAAAGAATAGTCCTTCTGATAGATGTATGTATCCAATGAAAAGAGAAGGTTAGTACAATATCAATTAATTTATTTCCACCAAAATAATAAAGGAAGTTTCTTGTTATAATTTGAATGTAACACTTTGGTAATACACCGTTTCCACCATTATATTGTATAAAACACATTCATTCCTGGTGCTCTATTTCGACCTGTTCAAAGATCAACAGTTTTTAATCGAACGGGGAAAACTAATTGAAGCAGATAAAAATTATAATCAAGCGGAATGCTGTAGCTAAAGCTTACAAAGCTAATTCTATCAATGAAAAATTATAACTAGTGTAAGCAATCTAAAGCATATAATATTTTCAGAGTTATACGAAACACGAAATTATATCGCAAAGTAGGGGACGACGGGTAACTACGGGCACATATGTTTAGTTTAAATAAAAATTAAATAAACAAACTTTTAATATGTTTTCACTCTAAAAATAAACCAAAATATTCGTCCGTTATACATATAGATATAAATAAGTAATATGTAAAGGGTTTTCCAATAGGGACAGAAGATTAATACGAACAAAACATCAGTCAAGGTTAGTATTATTATCATGGTGAAGTTCACGAACAAGCGCCGTTTGGAAATTATATTATAGTATTATTATACACTATATATTATAGTATTATATATAGTACTGCACCTGGAATAAATTTCAGGCCAATATCTCAATTATTCTGTGTTTTATTTAAATACAAATTTGCTATGTCCTCATTGAAAACACTTTATAAATTTATGCTTTTTATTTTGATTTTGTTTATCCATTACTTTCCTGTTTTTCCTCTACAATTTTTTATATGATTTATATGATTCGCTTAATACTTCAAGATTAAGCGTTTTTTAGATGTATCAGGATATGGCAATAATAACTTCTAACTTACTCAGTGCCAACGCCGCACCTAGAACGCATTTGTTTTTAATTTAAGAGGAAGACATCTGAGACAACTTTTTACTCCACGGAAAGTGCATACTTGCTTAGTTATTCAAATGACTGCAATTGATCGGTGTCCAGGTCTGCCCGACCTTCATATATTTCTCCATAACTGAAACGAGAATTGCATAAGTTCTGTCTGTTTATTTTAATTATTTTCTTATTCATCCCATATATAGTATTTCTGCTTTATAAGGTTTTTATGGTAGAAAATTGCTTCCTGGGAACTTCAAGAAAATGACTGCGTAGGGTGCAAGTAAATATGCCGCCGTAAATACAAAATATATTTTAATTTGTTGTTGCAGTGACAATTTAGTTGACTACTTGTTGCTCGAGCACTTGAGGTGTGTTTGAACTCCTGAGAGTGGGAAAAGCTATTGTAAAGACTTGCTTCTTCAATCCCATTCCTACTGTTTCCTAATTCCGTATATTCTGGTATTTTAAACAGTTTTACCTGGAATGTATCTGCAGATTGTCGTAGATTTCGTACTAATTAGACACATTTTGAGAGAAATGTAGGTTAATGAATAATGCATGCTTCGAATCGAATATTGAAGGAATTAAAATCCAATAAGCCTCGGTAAATTTCTTTGAAGTAATTTGAGAAATTCAGGCAAATGGGAAGTTGAAAAAAGGGCAAAACTTTCATTTAAGCGGAAAATGTGTAACCAAACAGTTTACATGCGGCACCCGTAACCTCTTGAAAGTTATTGGAAATCATCTTTCCTGCCTGGACATTGTACATTCCTCAGGGTGGAATCTCTCCAATTTCATTGCTCTAACCAGCCTAAAATAATAAAACCGCTTACAAATGCTAACCATCTAATAAACGTTCTGGCTTCTAGGAAACTTGGATGCTTGACAAAATCACTTTTTAGGGTGCATATGACTAAGGAATCACATCAATTCATCACATTCAAATAAAAATCATGCGTCTGCGGTATACAACATTAAGTCATTCCAGACCAACCTTGGCGAGCGGTTAAAATGCATACGTTCAAATGCAACTGAGCAAAAGCAGTTACTTACCTACTTGAGACATACTTTGTACAATATTTCTTGGGCCGCCTCAGCTGAAGAACCTCTTTAAGAACTTGTAACTTCTCAAGCTTTACTTGACTATCGAGATCGATGTTTTAATGAAGAAGGCTTCATGTACACTTTAGTTTTTTTTATTTTGCAGAAAAGTAGACACTCATCTCCATGACACTTTGAACATGGTGAAGAAATCTTGCATTGAGTTTTCAGAGTTATTCTTTTATCGTGTCACCAAAAAGTACTGACGAGGACAACTTCGCTTACTGTTTTCGCAATCATGCTTTGCAGTTTAATTGTATTTGATGGAATAACTTATTAAGAACTCATGAACATAACAAATATATAAGTTAACACCATCCGTGGGAAAGAATCGCTTTCCCACGCAAAATTCGGATATTCACCCCAAAAGCCGGTGCAACGTGACTGTAGCGTCAGCGTCTGCTTTAGCGGCTCCACGTAGGGTCAGGTAGCATAAGTAGATTTTAAGTAAATTTCTGTTAATCAGTCTTAAAGTAGTCCCCGTAGTGAATAGCAATAAATTTTTGGATCGGAAATTAAATCGTGTTTTAATTTTTTTTCATTCTTTGAACAATCCGAAGATTAATTGGCGCCCGAGCAGGGACCGTTGGAAAAGTCCATCGCGATAAAATCGAAAAGTATAATCACGCGCTGACCAATCGCGTTTTATAAAATTACGTGCTAACCAATCGCGTACCGGTCGATAATATCGAGTGACTTAGTGGCAAGTAAAGGAGTTAAAATCCCTTGAAGTCGCTGCAACCAGGAGGATTAGGAAACGAGGCCCCGGAGTCACCAACGCAGCTAAAAACTCGCCGTTGGACAAAACGGAGTCGTCGGATAAACCATCGAGGGAAATTCGCCGACAGCCGCCTGATCCGTTGCGGAGAACGACCACAAGCGGTCCCCCACACAAGCGAGGACAACAAACACCGGGATTGTGTGGAACAATTTCAGCTGCAGGACGAAGACTCACCTCCCAGATGAATATCCTCCATCAGGCATTTTTAGTACTGTAAGCCAATTATAAATTTTCTAGATTAAGAAGTGAAAAGTGGCAAATGTTATAGCCAAAGGTCGTAAACGAAAAATTGTGCAATTAACTAAAGAAATCGTTCATTTCTCCAATGCTAATTTAATTAATAACCATTTTAGCTTTTTGAAATAAAAGCTAAAAGGAAAAGAAAATATTTTAAGGAAATTTAATATCAGTGTTCAAATCAGTGATCAAATTAATTAGTTAATGAAACTAAAAAGATAAGAGGAAAATATTTAAAGAAATTTTGTTACGCTAGTGTGAAAAGTTATCAGAAAAGCTCAGAAAGAAATTCATATCAAATTAGGTGTCAAAGTGCCAATCGGTGTCTAAATAAGTGCTTAAATTATAGAAAAAATAGGGTTCAGCATAAAATCAATAGAGGTGAAAAATTGCACCCCATATTTAATTACCAAATAGCTTCCTTTTATCCTTTTAAGTCAACCAATAATTTCAACTATCAAAATATAAATTTTATCTTTAAACGTGTGGGCAAGATCTCTTCTCAAAATGGAACCCAATAATATTATAAGACCACCTAGACTACTCCCAATTAATGAAGAAGCAGGTCCCTCCACTCCTCCCCAGACAAATCAACTATCTAAAGCCCTATCAGATCAAATCGCAGAACAAGTTACATCCATTGTGACGGATGTATTAAAAAGAGAAGGCAAACTCATACTAAGCTCCCTTATAAATCCACATTCTGAAACTAGCAATGATTCGGACCAAACAATTAACACTCCCTCAGACGTGGCAGCATGGATAAAATTCCAGATGTAGTTAAAAGCCTCAGGGAATTTTCTGGCAGACCCGGAGAATTTGGGTCATGGAAGAAAAGTGTAGATAGAATTTTAACAATCTACGAACCATTAAAGGGCACTGCAAAATACTACGGTATTCTTAGTGTTATTCGAAACAAAATAGTAGGGTATGCCGATATTGCGTTAGAGTCATATAACACACCATTAAACTGGGAGAAAATATCAAGATGTCTCACACTGCATTACGCAGACAAACGTGACTTGGGTACCCTAGAGCAAAGATCATGAATTACTAGATGGGACCCTCGTGACGTATTTCCTTATCTTTTTTCGACCTTGGTCCCCTTAATCCACCGACCTTGCAGATTTTACTAAAAGTGGATAGTAATAAAGGGCTCACGCGTGAGAGCAAGACAAAAATTTAGGGGGAGGCGAAACGAAAATTAAAATCACGTTCCACCACCCAAACAGTGAAAAAATGTAAGCAGCCCGCATCCATATACATGCTTTGAGTGTGCTACCTGCCTGTTCCCCATTCTCAATTCAGGATTTCCCTATGCTTGAACATTGCCTGGGGACGGCACTAACCCCATCCATGCAGAGGCACACAGGCGAGCCCGACAGATTGGGCCGTCTTTAAAAATGCATGGTAAAAAAACGCTGCATTGTATTGCCTACACTGTAAGTGCTGTAGATGAGAATTTTTGGCTGCTTATTCTTATCTCTTTCGTTCTTATTAGAATTTAGATAAGGCATAGAAAGCAGTAATTCTTTGCTACTTTCTCTAATGGAAAAATTTACCCCAGGCAGTTTTAGAAATTGCATATGGGTTAGAGTTTTAAGCTTGCATAGAGAGTGTCCCATCTAGTAATTCATGATCTTTGCCCTAGAGTACCAAATGACGACGTTGGTGCAAGGCAGGTCCACCGTGCCTGAATTTTATCAGGAGGTCTATCAACATTTGTCGCTCATTCTCAATAAATTATGTGCTATGGAATTAAGTCAAGAATCATATGACCCGATCTTATAGGGAAAAGGCTCTCGATACCTTCATAAGAGGCCTAAGAGGCGAACTCCCAAGGCTTCTAAGCGTCAAAGAACATGTAGACTTACCGCAAGCCCTTCACCTTTGTCTAAAGCTAGAAAACATCGACTTCCGCAGCCAGTACGCACACAATGCAAGCAATAACAGAAGAAATCTACCTCCACCAATTCCTCCCAGAAGAAATATTCCACATCCACAACGAACTGCTCCCGTTCCGGCCCCCAGATAAGCTTTTTACCCCGAATTAGTAAATTATCCCTCAAGAAACCTTCCACCCCATTTCCAAACGCGACCTCCACAGCAAGCATACCAGCAGCAAACATTCTCACGTAATCCTCCAAATCCCCAACGGCTTCCTCCCAAGCCTGTGCCGAAACCGGAACCAATGGATGTCGACCAGTCCATGAATTCACGGGTAGTCAACTACATGAACCGCCAAGCCGTTCAAAAAAGACCACTGTCTAGGCAAACACAATTCCCCCGTAAACAGCCGAGAATCTATAACTTAGAACCCCAAAACTTCGCGAGTGGGAAAGAAGCCGAAAATTACGAACGACAAATAATGCAAGAAGACGGGAATCATGATCAAACACTTGTTGACTATACCGAAGCGATCGAAAACCCAACCCTAGAAGACTCTGAACAAATCGACGACATCTATTTTTTAGACTAAAATGTTCTTCGCTACCCTACTTTGAACATGTGGCGAAGAGCGGAAAAATCCTTAAATTCTTAATAGACACGGGATCAAATAAAAACTACATTCAACCGTGTTATATTCGCAACCCAATCCCAAATGAAAAGAATTTCTTTGCAAAATCTTGTTGTAGGAAGTATCAAAATAACTCACCATGCATTTATAAATCCCCTTAACGTCGCAGCCCCAAAACAAAAATTTTTTCTGCTACCCAGTTTAATAGCCTTTGACGGCATCATAGGAAACGATAGTCTGAAACAACTGAAAGCAGTCATTCAGACCCACGAAAATTTTGTGATCATCGAACCAGGTATCAAAATCCCACTTAAACAACAAACTTCCGACTCAGTGAATTCCATAAATCTAAGAACCTCACATATGACCAAAAGCCAAATCGAAAGATTGAATAGCGCCATAAAACAATGCCCCAATTTATTCGCCGACCCCGATGAATAATTAACTTACACTACAGTGTAAAAGGGGAAATTCGGACCATTTTTGACGAGCCTGTCTATTCAAAAAGCTATCCCTACCCTATGGTATTTAGAGAAGAAGTCGATAAACAAATCAAACAATTATTAAGAGACGGTATCATTAGACCCTCACGTTCTCCCTATAATTCTCCAGTTTGGGTTGTCCCAAAAAAACTGGACGCCTCTGGTGAAAGGAAATTTAGATTAGTTATCGACTACAGAAAGCTCAATTCTGTAACTATAGCAGACAGATACCCCATTCCAGAAATTGGGGAAGTCCTGGCAAATTTAGGACAGAATAAATACTTTACCATAGCCGATCTCAAAAGTGGATTTCACCAAATCCCACTTAAAGAGTCCGACATCGAAAAAACTGCATTTTCCGTCAACAATGGAAAGTTCGAGTTTACACGCTTACCGTTCGGACTCAAAAACGCGCCCTCGATCTTTCAAAGAACATTGGACGACATTTTAAGGGAACATATCGGCAAAAGATGTTATGTCTATATTGATGACATAATTATCTTCGGTAAGAATGAAGATGAACATTGAAATAATTTTTAAAATATGAAAATTCAACTGGATAAGTGTGACTTCTTCAAACAAGAAGTCGAATTTTTAGGATTCATTGTCTCCAAAGACGGAATAAAAACTAATCCGGAAAAAGTGCAAGCAATTGCGAATTTCTCCAAACCAAAAACTCTTAAAGATCTTCGCTGCTTCCTGGGTATGTCAGAGTACTATCGGCGATTCATTAAGGACTACGCTCGAATCGCAAAACCCCTAACATCCCTTTTAAGAGGGGAAGACGGACGAGTGTCCAAGAATATTTCCAAAAATAAACCCATTGATCTCAATGAAGAAGCAATAGAGTCATTTAATAAATTGAAAAATTCACTCATGTCGAAGGAACTACTATTGAAGCACCCCGATCTCAACAAAGAATTTAACTTAACGACGGATGCCTCAAATTATGCCATTGGCGCTGTCCTCTCGCAAGATGACAAGCCCATAACCTTCCTATCAAGAACATTAAATAAAACTGAGGAGAGCTACGCAACGAACGAAAAGGAGATGCTTGCAATAACTTGGGCTCTCAACTCGTTATGGAATTTCCTTTATGGTTCCAGAAAGGTAAAAATATTCACCGACCACCAGCCTCTTACGTACGCCCTAAGTAACAAGAATACTAACAGTAAGATGAAGAGGTGGAAAGCCATCCTGGAAGAATATAACTACGAGCTACAGTACAAACCAGGAAAAACCAATGTCGTGGCCGACGCTCTCTCAAGACCATCAAAGGCAGAAATTAATTCAATGACAGCAACCCATCATAGTAGTGAGAGCTCTTCACACAATTTAATACCCTCAGTAACTGCACCAGTGAATGTCTTCCGTAACCAATTGATCTTGCGTAAAGGCGACGAAAAAAGCTACCAAGTAAAAAACCCCTTCCCAAAATATCACAGGCATATCTTCATTCAACCACAGTACACTCATGCCGATATTATTAATATTTTCAAGAGATACTTAAACCCTAAAACCATTAACGGCCTCATCACTGACGAAGATATTATGGGAAAAATCCAACAAATCTACCCCTTGCATTTCAAAGATTACAGAATTCGGTTTACGCAGACCTTAGTGGAAGATGTCACTAACGACACGGATCAGGAAGAAATAATTCTATCAATCCATCGAAGAGCGCATCGAAATGCAGAAGAAAATCGACTACAACTACTGCGGAATTATTATTTTCCACGAATGAGCTACAAAAAAAGAAATAAAGAAAAGAAAAAATATGCAAAACGTGCAAAGAAAACAAGTACGAAAGACACCCTAACAATCCTAAAATCAGCCCTACACCTGTCCCAGCATATCCAGGCCATACCCTCCATATCGATATTTACTCAACAGAAAAGCATTTAGCACTTACAGCAATAGACAAATTTACCAAACTCGCTCAGGCCAAGGTACTTAAATCTCGTGCAATTGAAGACGTCAGAAGACCCCTTAGAGAAACTCTATTCTTCTATGGCGTTCCCGAAATTGTAGTACTCGACAACGAAAAGTCCCTTAATTCTGCAACACTCACATCCATGATGGAAGAATTGAGTGTAACGATTGTCAAGACCCCACCTTATAAAAGCGAAGCGAATGGACAAGTAGAACGCTTCCATTCCACCTTGTCGGAAATAATGAGATGCCTCAAGGTCGACGGGATTGAACGCTCTTTCGAGGAACTTCTTGACCGCGCAGTCAATGAATACAATCACTCAAACCATTCCACTACCAAAAAGAAACCGGTAGAATTGTTTTACGGTCGAATGCCTAGAATTAACCCGGAAGAATTCGAAAAAGTCAGAAAGAAAAATATCGAGAACCTAAAAGCGAAACAGCAAAAAGACTTAAAATTTCATAACAAAAAACGAAAGCCCCCAAAAACCTATGAAGTAGGGCAAATAATCTTTGTGAAACATAACAAACGTATCGGCTCGAAACTAACAATTAGATATAAGGAAGAAATCGTTAAGGAGAATAGAAATAGTACGGTTCTCACAGAGTCCGGAAAGATAGTTCATAAGAGTAATATTAGAAATTAAAATTTTACAGATGTGCCCTCCTCACCATCAACGGAGAAGTTCAAATCCTGGACTATTCCAACTCCCAGATCATCGTCCTCAACTCCGGCATTGCTAAGGTACAGAATGGAAATTCAGTAAACCTCAGTAGATATCAGAAATTCATATCCGAGATGTCAGCAATCCTCGAGTACCAAATTAAACCTAATAACTCCCTTTATCCCTTCCTCGAACACGAACTGCTTCAAATTCAGGAACTCTTCGAAAATCTTAGCCCACACAGAGCAAAAAAATCTCTAAATTTCATAGGCAGCGCATGGAAGTGGATTGCTGGAAATCCCGACCACGATGATTATATCATGTTAACTGACCAAATGAATAATATTCTAACTAACAATAATAAACAAGTAATAATAAACGAATTATATAACGATAGAATCAATAACCTAACCCACCTGACAAACCGAATTGTAAAAATCCTTGAAGAAAACGAAGCTATTAACGAGAAATTGGCACTGGGCATATAATATAATAATAAGATATGCTATTCAATGGGCAAAGGTTGGAGTCATAAATTCAATGATGTTATCTAGAAAAGACATAAATTTAGCAACAAGAACACTCGACCAGGAAAATTTACCCTATTCCTCAGCGGAAGAAGCATTAGAATTCGGAAATGTAAAAATTATAAGTAATAGCTCCACTCTGTTTTATATTATCAATATTCCGATAACAACAAAAGAAATATATCAAAAATTGTTAATCAAACCTGTAAAGAAAAATAATGTAATCAGTAAAATACCGTACAGTATGATATTAAAAAACAATGATCAAATTATTGGCACAAAAAATGATTGTAAAACCTACAGCTATCTTACCATTTGTACTCAGAGTAGCATCATATATATAAGTAATTCCACCTGTATCCCGAACCTGTTAAGAAGCCGCAATTCTACATGCACAACCGTTAACAATCAGCACGTACCAACGATAGAAGAAATAGATCAGGGAATTCTGCTACTAAACCAATTCAACTCTACAATAGCCATCGATGATGTCAACCAAACCCTTCAGGGAACATTTCTAATCAAATTTCATAACACCACAATCACAGTTAATGGTCAATCCTTCAGATCGAAGGAAGTATCAACCCTTCATGCTTTACCAGCGATTGCCCCACCGACAACACTAGAAAGGGAATACCAAGAGCTTCTGTCATTAGAGATGATCAAGAGCTTCTGTCATCAGAGCTTCACATCAATAACACCAAGCGAATCAATCTCCTAAAATCCGAAAGGCAAATCCACCAATGGACAACATATGGAATCATCATCATCCTTGGATCCACACTTACCTCTCTTTTCCTAGTCAGCCGAAGGAAGACAGCCAATAAGATCGTAATCCAACAGGCCCAACACGATCCACAAGTACCAGAGGTAGCAGCCCCTGAAGACAAAAAACCATCCCCTGCACCAAGACCATCATTCTTCTGATCACCTATCAAGATGGACCATCCCCCGAAGATTGGATGAGGGCATCCAAATTAAGAGGGGAAGAGTTAACACCATCCGTCGCTTTCCCACGCAAAATTCGGATATTCACCCCAAAAGCCGGTGCAACGTGACTGCAGCGTCAGCGTCTGCTTTAGCGGCTCCACGTAGGGTCAGGTAGCATAAGTAGATTTTAAGTAAATTTCTGTTAATCAGTCTTAAAGTAGTCCCCGTAGTGAATAGCAATAAATTTTTGGATCGGAAATTAAATCGTGTTTTAATTTTTTTTCATTCTTTGAACAATCCGAAGATTAATTGGCGCCCGAGCAGGGACCGTTGGAAAAGTCCATCGCGATAAAATCGAAAAGTATAATCACGCGCTGACCAATCGCGTTTTATAAAATTACGTGCTAACCAATCGCGTACCGGTCGATAATATCGAGTGACTTAGTGGCAAGTAAAGGAGTTAAAATCCCTTGAAGTCGCTGCAACCAGGAGGATTAGGAAACGAGGCCCCGGAGTCACCAACGCAGCTAAAAACTCGCCGTTGGACAAAACGGAGTCGTCGGATAAACCATCGAGGGAAATTCGCCGACAGCCGCCTGATCCGTTGCGGAGAACGACCACAAGCGGTCCCCCACACAAGCGAGGACAACAAACACCGGGATTGTGTGGAACAATTTCAGCTGCAGGACGAAGACTCACCTCCCAGATGAATATCCTCCATCAGGCATTTTTAGTACTGTAAGCCAATTATAAATTTTCTAGATTAAGAAGTGAAAAGTGGCAAATGTTATAGCCAAAGGTCGTAAACGAAAAATTGTGCAATTAACTAAAGAAATCGTTCATTTCTCTAATGCTAATTTAATTAATAACCATTTTACCTTTTTGAAATAAAAGCTAAAAGGAAAAGAAAATATTTTAAGGAAATTTAATATCAGTGTTCAAATCAGTGATCAAATTAATTAGTTAATGAAACTAAAAAGATAAGAGGAAAATATTTAAAGAAATTTTGTTACGCTAGTGTGAAAAGTTATCAGAAAAGCTCAGAAAGAAATTAATATCAAATTAGGTGTCAAAGTGCCAATCGGTGTCTAAATAAGTGCTTAAATTATAGAAAAAATAGGGTTCAGCATAAAATCAATAGAGGTGAAAAATTGCACCCCATATTTAATTACCAAATAGCTTCCTTTTATCCTTTTAAGTCAACCAATAATTTCAACTATCAAAATATAAATTTTATCTTTAAACGTGTGGGCAAGATCTCTTCTCAAAATGGAACCCAATAATATTATAAGACCACCTAGACTACTCCCAATTAATGAAGAAGCAGGTCCCTCCACTCCTCCCCAGACAAATCAACTATCTAAAGCCCTATCAGATCAAATCGCAGAACAAGTTACATCCATTGTGACGGATGTATTAAAAAGAGAAGGCAAACTCATACTAAGCTCCCTTATAAATCCACATTCTGAAACTAGCAATGATTCGGACCAAACAATTAACACTCCCTCAGACGTGGCAGCATGGATAAAATTCCAGATGTAGTTAAAAGCCTCAGGGAATTTTCTGGCAGACCCGGAGAATTTGGGTCATGGAAGAAAAGTGTAGATAGAATTTTAACAATCTACGAACCATTAAAGGGCACTGCAAAATACTACGGTATTCTTAGTGTTATTCGAAACAAAATAGTAGGGTATGCCGATATTGCGTTAGAGTCATATAACACACCATTAAACTGGGAGAAAATATCAAGATGTCTCACACTGCATTACGCAGACAAACGTGACTTGGGTACCCTAGAGCAAAGATCATGAATTACTAGATGGGACCCTCGTGACGTATTTCCTTATCTTTTTTCGACCTTGGTCCCCTTAATCCACCGACCTTGCAGATTTTACTAAAAGTGGATAGTAATAAGGGGCTCACGCGTGAGAGCAAGACAAAAATTTAGGGGGAGGCGAAACGAAAATTAAAATCACGTTCCACCACCCAAACAGTGAAAAAATGTAAGCAGCCCGCATCCATATACATGCTTTGAGTGTGCTACCTGCCTGTTCCCCATTCTCAATTCAGGATTTCCCTATGCTTGAACATTGCCTGGGGACGGCACTAACCCCATCCATGCAGAGGCACACAGGCGAGCCCGACAGATTGGGCCGTCTTTAAAAATGCATGGTAAAAAAACGCTGCATTGTATTGCCTACACTGTAAGTGCTGTAGATGAGAATTTTTGGCTGCTTATTCTTATCTCTTTCGTTCTTATTAGAATTTAGATAAGGCATATAAAGCAGTAATTCTTTGCTACTTTCTCTAATGGAAAAATTTACCCCAGGCAGTTTTAGAAATTGCATATAGGTTAGAGTTTTAAGCTTGCATAGAGAGTGTCCCATCTAGTAATTCATGATCTTTGCCCTAGAGTACCAAATGACGACGTTGGTGCAAGGCAGGTCCACCGTGCCTGAATTTTATCAGGAGGTCTATCAACATTTGTCGCTCATTCTCAATAAATTATGTGCTATGGAATTAAGTCAAGAATCATATGACCCGATCTTATAGGGAAAAGGCTCTCGATACCTTCATAAGAGGCCTAAGAGGCGAACTCCCAAGGCTTCTAAGCGTCAAAGAACATGTAGACTTACCGCAAGCCCTTCACCTTTGTCTAAAGCTAGAAAACATCGACTTCCGCAGCCAGTACGCACACAATGCAAGCAATAACAGAAGAAATCTACCTCCACCAATTCCTCCCAGAAGAAATATTCCACATCCACAACGAACTGCTCCCGTTCCGGCCCCCAGATAAGCTTTTTACCCCGAATTAGTAAATTATCCCTCAAGAAACCTTCCACCCCATTTCCAAACGCGACCTCCACAGCAAGCATACCAGCAGCAAACATTCTCACGTAATCCTCCAAATCCCCAACGGCTTCCTCCCAAGCCTGTGCCGAAACCGGAACCAATGGATGTCGACCAGTCCATGAATTCACGGGTAGTCAACTACATGAACCGCCAAGCCGTTCAAAAAAGACCACTGTCTAGGCAAACACAATTCCCCCGTAAACAGCCGAGAATCTATAACTTAGAACCCCAAAACTTCGCGAGTGGGAAAGAAGCCGAAAATTACGAACGACAAATAATGCAAGAAGACGGGAATCATGATCAAACACTTGTTGACTATACCGAAGCGATCGAAAACCCAACCCTAGAAGACTCTGAACAAATCGACGACATCTATTTTTTAGACTAAAATGTTCTTCGCTACCCTACTTTGAACATGTGGCGAAGAGCGGAAAAATCCTTAAATTCTTAATAGACACGGGATCAAATAAAAACTACATTCAACCGTGTTATATTCGCAACCCAATCCCAAATGAAAAGAATTTCTTTGCAAAATCTTGTTGTAGGAAGTATCAAAATAACTCACCATGCATTTATAAATCCCCTTAACGTCGCAGCCCCAAAACAAAAATTTTTTCTGCTACCCAGTTTAATAGCCTTTGACGGCATCATAGGAAACGATAGTCTGAAACAACTGAAAGCAGTCATTCAGACCCACGAAAATTTTGTGATCATCGAACCAGGTATCAAAATCCCACTTAAACAACAAACTTCCGACTCAGTGAATTCCATAAATCTAAGAACCTCACATATGACCAAAAGCCAAATCGAAAGATTGAATAGCGCCATAAAACAATGCCCCAATTTATTCGCCGACCCCGATGAATAATTAACTTACACTACAGTGTAAAAGGGGAAATTCGGACCATTTTTGACGAGCCTGTCTATTCAAAAAGCTATCCCTACCCTATGGTATTTAGAGAAGAAGTCGATAAACAAATCAAACAATTATTAAGAGACGGTATCATTAGACCCTCACGTTCTCCCTATAATTCTCCAGTTTGGGTTGTCCCAAAAAAACTGGACGCCTCTGGTGAAAGGAAATTTAGATTAGTTATCGACTACAGAAAGCTCAATTCTGTAACTATAGCAGACAGATACCCCATTCCAGAAATTGGGGAAGTCCTGGCAAATTTAGGACAGAATAAATACTTTACCATAGCCGATCTCAAAAGTGGATTTCACCAAATCCCACTTAAAGAGTCCGACATCGAAAAAACTGCATTTTCCGTCAACAATGGAAAGTTCGAGTTTACACGCTTACCGTTCGGACTCAAAAACGCGCCCTCGATCTTTCAAAGAACATTGGACGACATTTTAAGGGAACATATCGGCAAAAGATGTTATGTCTATATTGATGACATAATTATCTTCGGTAAGAATGAAGATGAACATTGAAATAATTTTTAAAATATGAAAATTCAACTGGATAAGTGTGACTTCTTCAAACAAGAAGTCGAATTTTTAGGATTCATTGTCTCCAAAGACGGAATAAAAACTAATCCGGAAAAAGTGCAAGCAATTGCGAATTTCTCCAAACCAAAAACTCTTAAAGATCTTCGCTGCTTCCTGGGTATGTCAGAGTACTATCGGCGATTCATTAAGGACTACGCTCGAATCGCAAAACCCCTAACATCCCTTTTAAGAGGGGAAGACGGACGAGTGTCCAAGAATATTTCCAAAAATAAACCCATTGATCTCAATGAAGAAGCAATAGAGTCATTTAATAAATTGAAAAATTCACTCATGTCGAAGGAACTACTATTGAAGCACCCCGATCTCAACAAAGAATTTAACTTAACGACGGATGCCTCAAATTATGCCATTGGCGGAGATGCTTGCAATAACTTGGGCTCTCAACTCGTTATGGAATTTCCTTTATGGTTCCAGAAAGGTAAAAATATTCACCGACCACCAGCCTCTTACGTACGCCCTAAGTAACAAGAATACTAACAGTAAGATGAAGAGGTGGAAAGCCATCCTGGAAGAATATAACTACGAGCTACAGTACAAACCAGGAAAAACCAATGTCGTGGCCGACGCTCTCTCAAGACCATCAAAGGCAGAAATTAATTCAATGACAGCAACCCATCATAGTAGTGAGAGCTCTTCACACAATTTAATACCCTCAGTAACTGCACCAGTGAATGTCTTCCGTAACCAATTGATCTTGCGTAAAGGCGACGAAAAAAGCTACCAAGTAAAAAACCCCTTCCCAAAATATCACAGGCATATCTTCATTCAACCACAGTACACTCATGCCGATATTATTAATATTTTCAAGAGATACTTAAACCCTAAAACCATTAACGGCCTCATCACTGACGAAGATATTATGGGAAAAATCCAACAAATCTACCCCTTGCATTTCAAAGATTACAGAATTCGGTTTACGCAGACCTTAGTGGAAGATGTCACTAACGACACGGATCAGGAAGAAATAATTCTATCAATCCATCGAAGAGCGCATCGAAATGCAGAAGAAAATCGACTACAACTACTGCGGAATTATTATTTTCCACGAATGAGCTACAAAAAAAGAAATAAAGAAAAGAAAAAATATGCAAAACGTGCAAAGAAAACAAGTACGAAAGACACCCTAACAATCCTAAAATCAGCCCTACACCTGTCCCAGCATATCCAGGCCATACCCTCCATATCGATATTTACTCAACAGAAAAGCATTTAGCACTTACAGCAATAGACAAATTTACCAAACTCGCTCAGGCCAAGGTACTTAAATCTCGTGCAATTGAAGACGTCAGAAGACCCCTTAGAGAAACTCTATTCTTCTATGGCGTTCCCGAAATTGTAGTACTCGACAACGAAAAGTCCCTTAATTCTGCAACACTCACATCCATGATGGAAGAATTGAGTGTAACGATTGTCAAGACCCCACCTTATAAAAGCGAAGCGAATGGACAAGTAGAACGCTTCCATTCCACCTTGTCGGAAATAATGAGATGCCTCAAGGTCGACGGGATTGAACGCTCTTTCGAGGAACTTCTTGACCGCGCAGTCAATGAATACAATCACTCAAACCATTCCACTACCAAAAAGAAACCGGTAGAATTGTTTTACGGTCGAATGCCTAGAATTAACCCGGAAGAATTCGAAAAAGTCAGAAAGAAAAATATCGAGAACCTAAAAGCGAAACAGCAAAAAGACTTAAAATTTCATAACAAAAAACGAAAGCCCCCAAAAACCTATGAAGTAGGGCAAATAATCTTTGTGAAACATAACAAACGTATCGGCTCGAAACTAACAATTAGATATAAGGAAGAAATCGTTAAGGAGAATAGAAATAGTACGGTTCTCACAGAGTCCGGAAAGATAGTTCATAAGAGTAATATTAGAAATTAAAATTTTACAGATGTGCCCTCCTCACCATCAACGGAGAAGTTCAAATCCTGGACTATTCCAACTCCCAGATCATCGTCCTCAACTCCGGCATTGCTAAGGTACAGAATGGAAATTCAGTAAACCTCAGTAGATATCAGAAATTCATATCCGAGATGTCAGCAATCCTCGAGTACCAAATTAAACCTAATAACTCCCTTTATCCCTTCCTCGAACACGAACTGCTTCAAATTCAGGAACTCTTCGAAAATCTTAGCCCACACAGAGCAAAAAAATCTCTAAATTTCATAGGCAGCGCATGGAAGTGGATTGCTGGAAATCCCGACCACGATGATTATATCATGTTAACTGACCAAATGAATAATATTCTAACTAACAATAATAAACAAGTAATAATAAACGAATTATATAACGATAGAATCAATAACCTAACCCACCTGACAAACCGAATTGTAAAAATCCTTGGAGAAAACGAAGCTATTAACGAGAAATTGGCACTGGGCATATAATATAATAATAAGATATGCTATTCAATGGGCAAAGGTTGGAGTCATAAATTCAATGATGTTATCTAGAAAAGACATAAATTTAGCAACAAGAACACTCGACCAGGAAAATTTACCCTATTCCTCAGCGGAAGAAGCATTAGAATTCGGAAATGTAAAAATTATAAGTAATAGCTCCACTCTGTTTTATATTATCAATATTCCGATAACAACAAAAGAAATATATCAAAAATTGTTAATCAAACCTGTAAAGAAAAATAATGTAATCAGTAAAATACCGTACAGTATGATATTAAAAAACAATGATCAAATTATTGGCACAAAAAATGATTGTAAAACCTACAGCTATCTTACCATTTGTACTCAGAGTAGCATCATATATATAAGTAATTCCACCTGTATCCCGAACCTGTTAAGAAGCCGCAATTCTACATGCACAACCGTTAACAATCAGCACGTACCAACGATAGAAGAAATAGATCAGGGAATTCTGCTACTAAACCAATTCAACTCTACAATAGCCATCGATGATGTCAACCAAACCCTTCAGGGAACATTTCTAATCAAATTTCATAACACCACAATCACAGTTAATGGTCAATCCTTCAGATCGAAGGAAGTATCAACCCTTCATGCTTTACCAGCGATTGCCCCACCGACAACACTAGAAAGGGAATACCAAGAGCTTCTGTCATTAGAGATGATCAAGAGCTTCTGTCATCAGAGCTTCACATCAATAACACCAAGCGAATCAATCTCCTAAAATCCGAAAGGCAAATCCACCAATGGACAACATATGGAATCATCATCATCCTTGGATCCACACTTACCTCTCTTTTCCTAGTCAGCCGAAGGAAGACAGCCAATAAGATCGTAATCCAACAGGCCCAACACGATCCACAAGTACCAGAGGTAGCAGCCCCTGAAGACAAAAAACCATCCCCTGCACCAAGACCATCATTCTTCTGATCACCTATCAAGATGGACCATCCCCCGAAGATTGGATGAGGGCATCCAAATTAAGAGGGGAAGAGTTAACACCATCCGTCGCTTTTCCACGCAAAATTCGGATATTCACCCCAAAAGCCGGTGCAACGTGACTGCAGCGTCAGCGTCTGCTTTAGCGGCTCCACGTAGGGTCAGGTAGCATAAGTAGATTTTAAGTAAATTTCTGTTAATCAGTCTTAAAGTAGTCCCCGTAGTGAATAGCAATAAATTTTTGGATCGGAAATTAAATCGTGTTTTAATTTTTTTTTCATTCTTTGAACAATCCGAAGATTAACTTATACAAAGACCTGACCAGAGAACATACATATTCATGAATTAAAAAGCATAACAAATAAATCGGATAAGTGATATAAGAATTTATAAGAATAAACCTGCCGCCGAATCTAATTATACATATATATTATTCACATCTCCGCAGATATAAATAATTCTTACATATTATAAAATGCACCCTCTGTCTATCTCTTCGTTAGTTTATTTGCCACTCATAAACCACTTGTCCAATTTGCGTTTTTTAATCCTACATCATTTCATCGTTTCAATTTTCGAACATAACTAATCGTATTATTGTATCTAATCTCTTTTCTCGGAAATCGAGTATAAAAATACTCGAAAAATATAATATTATAGAAACGAGACTAATTGTTACGACTTTAGAATTGAATTTTAACTAATTCCTGATCCCTCATAAAAATTTAAGGCATACTTATATTTTTGGCAAAAAAGTGAAATCACCTCCCAAAGCTAGTATCCGAATAAAATAATGTCTAAGTTTTATAGCTATATTTATCATTAAGATATTTGTATTGGCCCAATAACCTTCGGGGCAGACAACTGGAATTAGATTTGTCTCCATTTCGCGGATAATTGGTTGATAGGTTGGTTTAGGTGGTAATTCAATAATGGCTGAATTCTAATTAGCGTTTTTTGATAACACTAACGCAAAAGATCAGGTCTACTTAGTGGACTGCAGTAAGTAAACTGTTTACCCGATCCTTGCTTTCGACACCAAATTGAGATTGCTAATAAAAGATTTTTATTGTTCTATGCCAAGGGTCAGCCTGATTTTAACTGCATGTTCCCCAATAGATTAGTGACCTGTGTGGACCACCGCTAGTCTGGCAATGTCGACACGATTTCGCCTCTGTAGCTCCTGCGTTGTTTATACAGTAGGAATAATAATATAAAATAAATTCAATTTAATCGTAATTATAAATAAATACAATAACATAATAATATTATAAATTTGTTAAACCATTACAAGAAAAATTAATGTATCAAAAATATGTTTACATTATCTTTAGTAGCCACAATATTCTCCATTATTGCGCGACATTTGTGCAACTTGAGCTGGTACAGAATCAGTGGGCTTTTTACATTCATTTAACATACATTTTTCCCATATTTCAACAATAGATAATTTCAGGATAAGGCTTCTCCACCCTTTCTCCAAGCGTAAATTCTAATATGTCAGTATTTCATTCTTATCATGGATTTGTCGGTCCAAAGGATTTTATTACTAAATTTAGGAGGTTTTACCATATGGTTTGTATATATACATATCCATTTTCTTAAGTTTACTTTGCTTACAAAGAAAAGGGTAATTTTTTTGCTCATTTAACAGTTTTGATCTGACTTTAGGAGCTGAGAGAAGTGGATTCTGTTTTGAAAGCATTTTTATCCTAAACTCTACTCTTGGAAATGCAACACTTGGTTGTCCTGGCCGCTTCTTCGTATTAACGCATCCTTTGTCCTTGAAACTCTTTATGACTTTTATGATGGTAGTAAAATGCAATGAAGAAATAAAAACATTTTACGAGAAAAGCGAATGTGGCACTGTTTCTTTTAATATTTTTCCTGCACTGAGAAAAATAGACTGTCATAATAACAGTCTGAGTTGTTATAGTAACAGTGCTGATTGTGCAGTCAAGACTGTCAAACGGTGGACTGTTACTTCTACAGTCTTGACTGCTGATCGCTAGCGCCACCGTATAGTATAAGAATTTCTGATTGGATTTTTATTCTCAGTTTATATAGAGATCTACGTTTTGCAAATTTTTATGATAATAATCGAAAGATTGAAATATTAATCAAAACAAAATAATGTATTAGCCTTCATTTGCTGAATTCAAATCAACTGCCAAGACTGTTAATACAACAGTCTGCACTGTCAAATCAGAAGACAGTTCAGGACTGTAACAGAGTAACAGTCTGAACTGTCATATTAACAGTCCATTTTTCTCAGTGTGTATTTGAAAAATTTGATCCATTATTGTTCATTTCTTAAAACTTAAAAAAACTACGATTGCAAGATGTAACATCCTACATAATTACGTTTCTCAGACGTGTAATTACAATTACAAGACATAATTTTACGATTTAATTTTACGAAAGATGTAAAATCTTTGAATTATATTTGCATAAAAAACACATTTTTGAAGCAGTTTTTCCAGTTAGCTGTAAAAATACTCCAATATTTTCCACTTTTAAAACAGTAATTTTACACACAATTTTTAAAGACTGGGTCAAATATAATTTTTCAAAAGAGTATGCCTCCTTTTAAAGAATTTCATTTAAGCTTAAACGATGGTCGTATAAACGACTTTTCCAATTTTGATTAACAAGCTTTAATTACTTTTCCAATTTTGATTAACAAGTTTTAATTACATTTAAATAAAATTGCACATACTCGTATGTTACTACAATTTTCCCAGCCTTGATTTAATTCTACATTCTAACAAATGCTGGTGTACCATAATATTCGCTTCCTTATAGAAGGAATTCAATCCCATTGACGCTATTGGATTGAAATGGAGATTACACTTGACAAGCATATTTAAGGAGAGGCCTAACGAAGGTAGAAAAGAGGGATTTGGCAACGTAGGGATCAAGGAACTCCTCGGACTCTCTGAGGTTTATAGGGAAAGGATTGGGCCAGGCAGGCGAAGTGTTCGGTATAAAAAACATCGAGGGCATCTACAACGAAAAGCTCAGGCTCAGTTGAGATGGAATAAAGGTACAATTGGCAAAAAAGGTAATTTAATTTTCCAAAATCACCCCTGCGGAAATTGAAGTGGTAAGAAGTTTCAGAAGTAGAGTGGAGATGTGGTGGTACTAGAGCAAGGATCAGGAAGAGTGAAGGATGATACTGGTCGAAGATAGAGAGAAGATGAGTGCTACGGGTGACAACGGAATTAACAGGATCAGAGGAAAAGACCAGGTCAAGCTTTCTGCTAAGATATTTAGTTATGCCGAAGTTGGCAGAAATCAGAGAGGAGAGGCGATCGGCAAATAAAGTCGCCTTATCGGAGAGGGTGTTAGAAAGGATGTAGTAGAGATCGTCATCAGACCGACGCCATTGAAAACGGGGGAGATTGCAGTCGCCAAGAACGATGACTTCATCATTGGGTCCAATGATATTAAAGATGGCAAGTTTTTAGAACCCAAGCGGTTGGGAGGGGCGAATGTATGCACAGAGTATATATAGGAATTTACCAGTTTGCGTGATTTTGGCGCAGACAAAGTTACAGCATGAGGAATTAGAAGAAGTGTGAAAGCTCGCTCCGGAACGATTATGTACAGCGAGAAGTACGCCGCGGTTAGTGAGGGTTAAGTCGTCGTCACAGGCATCGACGCAAAAAACCAGAAAAATTCGCGGGAAATAGTTCGTTACTATAAATGTAGGGAGTTAAGTTAGTTTCGGTAAGGGCAAAGAAAAGTGAGGAAGTTTTGGTACGCAAGTCTCTGACATTTTGATAGTTCAGGGAAAAACAGCTAGGGGAGTGGTGATAGCCAGACGTGGGGACGGACTATAATAAGATTTGTGATCGTGCTAGACTCTTTGGAGGTGGGAGATACGCCGAGAGCTGATGTAAGAAGCGAAAGTGGCTAGGTCAGAAGACACCTTATTGAAAGAAATGCTTAATTCAACGTGAAACTTGGAAAAGCTCACGAAGAGTAGCCAGGTCAGTGGGAAGGCCTTCCTGGTGAATTGAAACCAGCACATTTGGTTTTTATAGAGTGTGGTTCGTCGTGGAGGTAGGCGGTAGGAAAAGACGGACTTTATCATAGATCCTCTGATCGCGAAAGCGGGACAAGAGATAACGACCTTCGGTGGACTCAGCAGATCGCATTGTGAGCTTGACAACGGGCGGAAGAAGGAGGTCAATAAACGAAGATTTTGGTAGGACAAGAGGGGACGGGTAAGTTCGGATGGGAAAGAGGTTGACCCGAAAAAAATGGTAGTAAGGAGGGGGCCGGATTTGAATTAACAGGTTGTGAACGATTCATGGTGTGGGATTTAACAAAATTAGGGTATTTAATAGGTGTGGAGAAGATGAAGGTAGGAAAAAGACCTGTTTTGAGCTGTCAGTTGGAATTGGAATTAGAGACTGAAGTAGTGGCGGAATAGCTAGAATTAGAGCGATGCCTCTTCGGATTGTGAGGGGAATTACCTTTCTTTTTAGTATTGTGAGGAGATTTAAATTTATTAATGGTAGAAGTAATTTTCTTTTTATTTTGTTATTTTTAGTTTTTATATTTCTCACTTTTTAACCCGAGTTTCCATTGGGAATCGAACTCACAAGCTTGAAATGACATACATACACCCGAAGCCCTAGTTATGTATATTTCATTATGATATGTACTGTAATGTGTGATTTGTGACTTGTCATACGTCTTTTCTAGCATCTCATATAATATATTTTTGTAATGTACCACGAAGAGTACATATGACATCTGACTGCAAATTTAAGATATGTGATATGGCAAAATAAGTAAAATAAGAGATATTATCCAGGCAAACAAAATTTTATGACAGGGGAACCATTCTGAACCGTTTAGGTTCGATTCATAAATTCCAATTTTTCATAGTATGTATCATTATTTTTTAATAAACACAGCGACATACAACTCATGCCAAAAATGTACTACCTTAATGTCTTTTACAATCCAAAAATGGTATAATATACCACCCAACATCACAGGTATCTACACTCACTTTCAAAAAAGGAAAGAATGCTTTTAATCTTCCCCTTTTTTAATTTGTTTGTCCATGTGAAGTTCTCCACATATCTCATTTAATTTTACCTTCATAATTTTAGCAGAATGGGCTGCTGCTCCATCATACTAGTAAAATAGTGATATTGCATTATTCATGTACCTGGCATTGTATTTTTCAAAAATTCTAATTTTCTCTAGGAATATCCTTCCAGTAGTCGTTTTACTGGGGATCATATGAATAACATACCCAATCGTCTCGAGACTCGTCTCGGGCTCGTTTCAGAGTTTTGCGAATCTTCCGAAGTTTTAGAAAGCTCTCTTTCGTTTCCAAATATTTGTGCAAAAGTTATTGTTGGTTAGTTTATGGAAATTTCTATGCAGTTTCGTCCATTTGCGACAATTTTTTCTCTTTCATGATCAAATTATTCAAAAAAAGACCATAAAGGATGGATAAAAAATGCAAAAGAAAACCATATGTCCAAGAATATGGCCAGAATTCAGTTCAGTATCTTCGACTAAAAGCAGTTGCCGGAAAGAAAATATTAGGAATATATGAAAACAAGGAAAATCGGTGATGATAAAATCCAAAAGTAAATAAAAATTTGAGTTTTCAAAAAGAATTGAATACAATATTATAATTTATTAATACCTGTGTTTTTTTCACTTTGGATCTCGATCCAGAAGCAAAAAATTTTACACTGAATTAAAATTTGTGAATAGTTACAATATCAAATTTTTTTATCTCAAAAATAAAATCAAATTGCATGGATTTTTATACACTTTCTCTTAAGTTTTAAAATTTTGTTATACATGGCGTTTTATAAAATGCAAACCAATGTACTATTTTCTATATAAACTGAACTAGATAGGAAAATGAAAAAAAGCACAGCTAATATTTGTTAAAAATCTTGTTTTTGAATTTATTTCATAACCTTGTTTTATGTGTATATTGAAATGGAATAAGAAGTCTATTTTGTTTTTTTCGTGGAGCAATTTTTAATTGGTAGTCTTGTTTTCCCATTCTGAAAATGAGGTGATTATTTATTTTGTATCACAAATGCTTATGTATTATTAATTTTCAATTCACCAAAAATGTTAATGTTCTTATTTTTGAATTTGAAAAATTATGGTGAAAGTGACAGGTTATTGAGAAAACAAGGTTCCGGAAGAAAATAAAAAGACGATAACTCGACAAGACAATATTTTGAAGTATCTAACTTTCAGAAAATGCTTTTCGTTTTCTGGAAATTTAAGGGCACAGCTTGAGGAAGTTACAGAAGCCTAAAAATCGGAAAATGGGGCCTATATCCCGTCAACTGACAACTACAAGAACTGCAAGCTACTACGAATGAACACAAGAGAGAAAAAATTGGACCAATTTCGATTAAGAAAGTGTGTATTTTTCGACGAGCCCAAATTTCATTTAGTAAGGCCAGACGAAATTATTAGAGTTCGCCGTCGGAGAGGAAACCGATATAGTGATAAGTGGCCTTTACTATGAGGCATTCTCCTTATGTTATGACCTGGGCATTACTTCTTTTGACGAGGGATCCTTAATAATTCTGGATGGAACGACGAATGCGGGAAAATATAAAAGAATAATATTCTTGTGATGGTGTTGTTCCCGCTTTAAAGGAATTAAGCCAGATCACTGAAAGTCCGATTTTTCAGGACGATTCAGCTTCTTGTAGGAGGTGCAGGAGTATCTACGCACCATTTCTGTAAATTATTGAGTTTTAATCGATTTTGCCTTTCTTTTTTAATGAAGATTGAAGTCTACAAAGAGGAACTGGACTGGGTATAATATCGTTACCTTGACCTGCCAATAACCCCGATAATTAATCCAATAAAGAACGTTTGGACTATTTTGGGACACAAAGTTGCACAGTAAAGACAACAAACGCTACATAATTTGAATGAAATATTACAGAGAACCTGGTATAACAATATTAATTTAGAATATGTGAATAAATTGTGTTCTTCTATGAAAAATAGCGTCAAAGAAATAATTAAGGAAAAGGTGGAACAACACGATATTGACTGCCAAAAAACAATGAAGTATATAATATGTTATTATGTACGAACATAATATGTTATTATGTAGGAAATATTTTAGTACATAAATAAATAATTTATGATAATAAAATACCTTAGTGTTTAATAGAACTTTCCGGCTTATAAGTTGTAAAGAATGAATGAGTAAATAGTGAAAAATGGAAAGGTAAGATACCTTCTACAATAACATGAAAGTCATTTTTATTCCTTAAAGAAGCAATTATATATTTACTAGATTTCTAAAAGCCAAATGTTGTATTTTATACAATATTAATAAAAATAAATAACAAAATAGCGATATTTCAGTAGTATGAACTTTTTTCTATCAACCACTGTAACTAGAGTTTTCAATACTTTTATTTTTAATATATATATAAGCAAAATTTAAACTTAAAATGAAAACAATATAGCATTCCACAAATTTTCAGGGTGTTAGGAAATAGTACAGTGTATTAATGCGTACTTTTTTAAAAGAATACCCTCATAGCCGCTTTGTTAATAAGTTAAAAAAGTTGCATATTGCAAGGTTCACTTTGAACCAATTTCAACCGATAATTAAACTGTTCATGTGTGCCTCCTGCAATGCTGTCATTTAATTAAAATTTGAAAAAGATGTCAACATAAGCATAGCTGCACATACGCCCCCACCGCATCAATTAATTTTACTTGTATATATAGTAGATTAGTTGAACAATAACCATATAGGCACATTTAAAACACCTCTCTAATTTTAACGCAACTAAATTAATAGTGGCAAATTAATGTCAATTGATATACTCTTAAATCTACCGCTGTTATCTACACCAAAGATTTTTCTGATAATTTTTAAGGATTTTTTTCCAAAGAAATTTTAATAGCTATAAATAGTCCAGCTTTACTTTTTACAAAAGCTTTTAAAAGTTGTATACCAATTTTTGCAATGTGTACCTAATAACAAAAATAAAACTTGATATTTGGTTTTATAACACTTTCAATTCCATAGATTTTATTGCTTTAATTGTACCACTCAGCACGAATGACAGCAAATCCAATTCCAAAGCCAAATGTCTATCATTACATTACATTAATGTCATTAGCAATTAATTTATAAAAAGAAGCCGATAAAATTCTTTTGTTTGAAATAAATTAGGCATAACGAATGCGCAACAATCAACTCCAGTTGATGCGGGCAATCCGTGATCTGAATTTAGTAAATGTGTTAACCAATCAAAACTTAAAGTGCACATGAATTAGGCACTACATCGAAACAGAGGATATGTGTGCTGAAAGTTTATTTTTCTGAAAACTTGTTACTTTTTGAGGAAATGAATTGTAGTCAACACCTTCTTATTAAACTCACTATATGGTGCTGAGTGCAGTTGAAGAACTTTAAATACCTATAATTGCACTAGTTTATATGTATAGTTTCGGTAAAATAGAAAAGGATGATAACATTTTTACAATAAACTAAAATAAACTCAAAAACAATGGAGTAACAAACTAACAAATATTAAAACTGATAAATTTACTCTTCATTGTGCAATTGAGGGACTGACTAAAAAGCTCCTTCACCGAGAGATTTTCTCGAGTAAAAAATAGTTTAATTTTATAGATATTTTCTGCGCTGATAATGGCTGCTTAAGCTGAAATAATAAAACGAATTTGTGAAACAGTTTTTGCTGCCAAAGCATACAATTATTTATCAATCTAATCAGAAAAATGAACACAAAGATTTATTAAGGTATACATATATGAATTTGAGTCTTGTATGTTGTCCAAAACGGCAAAAAAGTACAAAGATCATTGAGATGAATTACACCATCACCACTCTTATATCAATTTATCAGCTTGAAGGTTATTGTACACAGGCGTAGCGGCCAATTATTTCAATTATTTTTCGTGGGATATTGAGTTCTTTATTTATTTTGTTGGAAAATATTTGTTATGTTTGAAGCAATACACAAAAAACAGATTTTATCTTGCATTTTAAGTTTTGCAATGATTTTAGCAACAATATTTAACTTTCCACTAATCACTTTATTTGCCACCAAAGGCGCAAAGAAATGTTTCCTTTTTTAAAAATGAAAAGTTTAGAGTTCATTCTGAAATTGCTTTTGACATCACCTCGCGAATTTTGACGAAACTTTGCAGATACAGTCTCTGACGGGGCAGAAATATTTCAAATAAAATCAGAGGATTTAGTGCTGCATTTAAAATCGAATTTGAGAATTTTTGTCGTTATTTTGTGAAATATTTGAGCATAAGTAAATTGCAAGAACGCCGGCTGGAGCATACCTCACCGTGTCGGGTCAAAATTAAAGTTAATTCTATTTAGAAATTCATTTCTTATAAACTTCCGGTAATAACAATCACTTTTTATTAATATGATTCAAATTCTAGTGTCTATTGTTGATGTCAACTTACGTACTACTCCTGCAGTAGTATCGTAATCATATGATTTTACACGTTTTAAATATATTGACATTATGCGAATCAGTCATAATAGGGCTTTACAAGTTTTAGCCGCTTCTAAAAAAAATATTTCATGTCTTGACCTGAAAAGAAAAATGACTAATAAATAATCATACGACAACGAACATCACATCTACATAATGTTGTCTGATTCTTCTGAATGGTATGCGGGCTCATACACAGGATAGCAACTGCAGCAAAAATAAAAATAATTTAATATATGGAATGAATTCAAAACAAAAAATAAATAAATTAAATTAACAAATGCATTTAATATACACCCACGAAGGCGTTCCAGATATAAACAAATCCGGCTGGGACAACAAAAAAAACGGCGCAAAAAGGCCATTCACGCTCTCGTAGACGGTTAAAGTCGCTAAATTCAACGCGTGATATGCAAAGGATTACAAAATAAAAAAGAAATAAGTACTTACCTGAATTAAAATGCTCATTTAGAATCACAACCACTAACAGTGACATTAATTCCGAACTGTCAGTTAGACATGCCCGATTAAGTCTCCGGCAACAATATCCCCAGAACTTAAGATGCTCATATTTATGTTTGACATCCCGGGGAATGTAATTGTGGTTTGAGAATTTTGATTTATGCGCTGAATTAATTTGTAATTTAGCATATTTCACCAGATAAGAATGAGGAGTGCGGAAAATGTGGGAAAGAGAAAATATACCTTGCAATATACTTTCAGGTTCTATATTAGATTAAGCTGTAAACATTGTAGATAAAAGCGAAATTGTGGATGCTAACAATCACCGCGATCCACAGGCCCTTGAAGGCTGGAAGCATGCACCTATAAAAGTCGGTCGCGCAAAGCAAAATTTCCTTTTTTTCCGATTCGTTCTGCTAGTGGTGAAGAGGTAAATTTAAATGATAGAAAAATTGAATTCATTTTCTCACATGCCAACTGGTCTGATATACATAGTTGGTGATGGTATATAGCGGTTTGGCAATATCTGAAAATTACTATTTGCTAAAAACTAGAATAGAATAGCTAGACTTAGTTTTTGCACAATTCAATTTTATTTTATTAGAAGATGTTATAATTAGTTATCTTAAAGAATTCGCTGCCCTAACATAATAACACATACTAAAAATTTTCAAAATCCTGGTTTGAACAAAAAAAGATATATTTATCGGACTAGCCTGCCTGCAGCCCTAATTGTAACCTAATAGAAAACCTATACAACATCTAGCTATCACGGGTTTAAGCCTATATTCAACCTATATTTCAAACGATTACGTTTTTTAATAAAGAGATCTTATTAGATATAGTTCTTCCTTTTTTTAACATCTGCATCTGAATCCTCTCTGAATCCTCTAAGTGGATTTATCGAATGATTTGACCCATATCTTTCGTTGAAATCTTCAAAAAACCTCCAAAATATCTCTCCACAATCAGAAGTATCTGTTTTCATTTTAACTAGTTTGAACGTTATCATAACGGAGATTTTGAATCGATAATTTTTATTTTCCTTATAATTACGCACGAGAGAATGTTTTTTTTTTTCTTTTTCACTTCCTTAAAGCGTTGCTCTGCTTTCAGTCGTTTAGTTACAAATAGTTTCGTTTTGATCTTGTTCACAATTTCTTTTGTGCAAGACTACCATCATCCTCGTCGTCAAATATTTCTTTGTTTTTTTTTGGAAAATTTGCGAATTGTTATTTAATTAAATAAAATTGTAACCTTAAACTGTGCTGAAAATCCATTCGGGTTTCTGACCTTTGCCTGGCATTGCTGCAGGACCTCTCTGCTTAATATGTCTGTGACCATTGCAATGTTCATACAGGGCTCTGTATTTAACGAATATGTTTTATTTACATACTTTGCATCAAGAACAGTATGCCTTTGAAAATTCTGCAAAATTATATATAAACGAAAACATAGTCCCGATGTTGCTGTTTTTTTAAAATTACGTTGTTATATTATTTTTTAATTTATTATTGAGACATTCAAATAAAATAAGTAAATAATAAAAAAAATACCAAGCACTAATTAATAAAATTTGTGTAATGTTGAATGAGCAAGAGAGTGCAATATGAGTAGCAACTTAATTTAAATGTAATAAAAGTTATGATTTTTGAAAACGTTTGTATTTGATTTTATAATTGAAAAATAATTGATTTTGTCTCGAAAATATTCGAGGTAAATATATGAAACAATTAACTAAATGGGTGTATTGCAAAAAATAATCTTGATTTCAATCCGAATTTCGTTCAAAACACAGTTATCAAAAGCCATGCTGAAGGCTTTTGATGGCTCTGTGGCCAGTTCACATCACCTCCACGTGAGGAGACCATGCCTTTAAATCGCTCGTGCATATCATCCAATTCAGGCCAGAAGAAGTTGGTAATCATATATACCTATAGCACTCGCCGTTGATGGTGATGGCCTGGCCAACGTCGTTCTTAAAGAAATATGGACCGATGACGCCGCAGGTCAAATTTTATGCGGTTTTAATCCATCTTGAATTATAAATTGAAGGTCATGCATTTGTCGGAAGACAGTCGACTGAGAGTCACCTCTCGAGTGCAAAGGGTTAAGTTATGAAAGACTTTTTCTCAATCGCTAAAATTCAAAATTTTTAATATACTTTCCAATTCAAACTCCAGCTACACTGCACAGTAGCTGCGTCGCCGCGTCATTGACATCCATCGAACAAGCGGGGACGATGCTATACAGAATGGCATCCACTTTAATTCATCGACAAGATAATAGATAAAAAATATTCGTCGGAATTAGTTGGCAATTTTCCAGCTCGTGTTTGAGGAAACATCATGGAAAAGGCAGAGATACCGTATACCCTTTTGTAGACATCCCCTCCATTTAACTTTAAAAGCAATTGATCTGTGAAGCTTGCTGTACGCACTGAGATATGTACGAGTATAATACTAGACTGCCGATTTACAAATGAAAATTGAAATCATTTTAAGCTGGGTTTTTAACTTTTCTTATGAAATACAGGCAACGCATTACATATCTTCTAATTTATGTTCACATTAAGACAGTAAATACAAAATAAGCTGTTACGAAGCAACTCATCTTATTAAATCTATATTCCGTATATTTCCAAAAACGATCTCTGATATTGTTGAAGAAATACTGGGAAGAGCGCAAGAGTCAAATATACAAAAACAATTCGAACCCATTTTGAGAAAAATAGGGATACAAATTTCAAAACGCATGTTAACTATTTATGAAAAACCATCCTAAAACTACGGATTAATCCAGTAGCTTAAAATATTATAATTATAAAAAATACAAGAAAATTTAAATCATCTCGTAATATTTCGCAAATGAGATTTTTTTTCATTCATTCATAAAGAATATGACAAACGCATACTCATCAAATGGTTTAGGTTTAGGTTAGATGTATAAAAAGGCCTATATACATAAATTGTATTTGAAGAGCTTAGATAAGATAGATAGATAGTACAGGAAAACTGAATGCAAATTTTTTGATTCATTTTGTAAACAATTAAGTAATCGCTGATCGTACCAAAACACATGTAACCTCACCTCTGACCTCTGACATTTGTCAGCAAACTAAACATACGATAATTTTCAGACATTTTTACCAATATAATAAAGGGAAATTTCTTTCGGTATTAATTGTTTGAATCTCAAAATTCTTGTCTTATTCCTTAAATTAATTTTTAATGTTTTTTGGAAACAGCTAATTAACATTAACAACAAAGTTGCTTTTACGAAATTTTATAGAAAACAATATATATGAAAGCCCACTATAACTACTCTAAAAGCACGCCTAAAATGTAGGCAGGCAAAGCAACCTTTTTACTCTGATCTAAGACTTTGATTAGTTTTACCATAATGTTTAATTAAAAACTCGTGATGGAAATTAAGTCGTGACATAAACTCAAACCGAGATGACCACCACAACGTACCAATAGGAGAGCGAAAATAAACTCTGACTTTAAAAATTTGCAATTAGGAAAGTGTAATTCTTTTATGATGTAGTATATTAGAAGCTCTTTGAACGAAAAGTAAGTTTGGGTTTAATATACATAGTTCTCTTTGACACTGGTTTAAGACGAGGAAGTTGGCTATCAGTTTCTTGGGCAATACGTAAATAGACTGCTAAATGGAGCTCTTTGAGCGGAAGAGTATCGGCTACGACTTTATTATTTCCAGCAATGTGCTAAACGTCCGTGGTGAATTGGCTGATGAAATCCAAGAGCTTGGCTTGTATAGCAAACGTTTTTCTGGATATTATTTAAACGCAAAACCTAAATGTTTGTGATCTATAAAAAGAGTAAAATTTCTGCCTTCTATGATAACAGACAAATTTAATTCCCATATAAGCCGTTTAAAGTCCTCGATCATAAAATTACTTTGCGCTGAAATTAAATAAATGGAAAAGAAACCAAGAGGTTGCCAAAAATTGTAGACTTTTTGATTTAAAGCAACGCCGATTGCGATGTCAGAAGTAGAGGAATTATCCTAAAAGGGTATTAATGTTTGCAAAAGAGTGATTTGAGCTAACTTAATTAAAACTAGCTTAATGCTAAAAAATGCCTTAATTCAATCTGGTGTCAATTTGTTTGGAGGAGGATCCTTTTTATTTCCAGTTAAATAGCGTAGATGCAGATTACTTTAGCTCTAGCGGGTAACTTTGGCTCAAAAGAAAAATTGAAATTAAAATTCACGCCTCGTCGTAGCAATAGCAGAGAACGATCTAGTTCGAGTCGGAAATGTTAGATGACGTTACTGCCGCCAATTTTTAATTGGATGCACGCATTTTTTCAAGATCAAAACTGTAATTTGGATTTTGAACTTACCTCCTGTGAATACTTTTTACATCTGCAAACTTTCTTGTGTAACGGAGTTTTAAGGTAGGTTAATTTTTGTTTACGTTTTTTCTTTTTTTAAAATTAAAGATTTTTGTACGTCAAATCGCTCATTTGTTTATTTTCTATTATTTTAAAGGACACATTGGCACAATACTCGCTTAAGTGTAATTTTTGTGGCCAAATTATCTGCGAGCCAAAGTAACCCCTTTCAAAGAACAACTTTGGTTCAAATTAAATAAAAATAATGTTTACAAAATTTTTGCTATATAATATTATTAGTGATATTAGCTAACCTTCATCTATCAAACAAAAACTTTATAACACTTAGTAGTCTATCGCAATCTACTTATACATACTATATATCAGAGCGATTTTAAATGTATAATAACAAAGTAGCCATAGTAACCCAGAACAGAATTTGATGTTTAGCAGCATGTGGCAAGAAAAAGACGGTAAAAATTTGCCAAGCCCAGAAAACGTCTCCATTCCTTAACGGTGGGAGGTTGCTTAATTTCTAAAATTATCTTGAATTCTAAAATTATCTTGACTTTCTCAGGAGATGGCTTGATACCATCAGCGTTGATGAAATGACGGAGGAACTGTACTTCTGATTGTATGAAGACCCACTTCTTAGTGTTAATAACACTGTCCTGCATACCTTGATTTTGTCTCTCCTTGAAAGGATAATGATGGATGAAGATGAAAATATTCTATCACATCACCTTTTTGAGAAACATAAAAATTGAAAAACTCTTATTTTGGCATTTTTAAGAATTTATCAAAACATAAGAGAATGTTATAAAAACTGAAAACATATGTCAAAATAAAGCTTAAGAATTTAACTTATATGATATCAGTTATATCAAGATTAGTTTAAAAGTCAAGGTTTTCTGTTTCTTCCTAAGAACTCAATTATTTTGTTTCTTAGGTTTTAGGAAATACTTATAAAGAAACTTCTTCCGAAAAACAAATTTTCATAATGTTTATAAATCACTGATTGTATAAAGATAGTTAAGGATCTAATCTTTTATTGCAGTTAGGTTTCTAATTCACTCAATAACCCACTATTTTCAAATAAGTTTTCAAAAATGGCCAAAATATGACCATTTTCAGCTTTCAATACTATGTTTCTCGAAAACGTGGTGTGATGAAACATTTTCATTTACGGATTCATAATCTACAGAATAAATTCTACAAAATTAGCTACATCGGATAATGACACAAAAATCTTGCAGACCCGTGTAATCAAACCATGTTCCTGTAAACGCCGCAAAATTATTCTTATATGATGATCAAAATGTTTTTGGTCCGAACTTGAAGCTACCAAAATATCGTCGAGCTACACAAAAAATTGTGAATCTTGAAAGGCCGAGTGGATAAATTTCTGAAATATTTGAACAGCATTACAAAGAGCGAAAGTAATACTTGTAAATTCGAAAAGTCTGAAGCGTGTGCAAATTGCAGTTTTCGGAATATCGTCAAGTTCTACTGGAATTTGATGATGTGCTTTAGTTAAATCCAAGGTAATAGTACAAATGGCGAACAAAATCATGTTTAAACGATATAACGGTAACGGTTAAAATTACACAAAATAAAGTTTTTATTTGATGAGTTATCGAATGCTTAAGTAGCTTTGAGAAACCAGAATCTACGGTGATGCTCTGAAATTAACGAAGCAATTTTTGAACATTTTTATTAATCAAGCATTTTAGTAAAACGGTGACGGATGCTTATAAAGATTACCATTAGAGGTTAAATTTATTAAAGAGTCGATTAAAACCCTTTTAGGAATGTCAACTATTAATTTATAATGGAAAAAAACATCACCTAAAATTAGTTTCTAAGTCAGCGAATAAAAATTTTTACTAAAAATTCAGATTCAAAGTTAAAATTTTATTTCCCTAGATAGTTATGATTGAAAAATTGGCAGTTGACAATTGAAGACCGGTAGGAATTAATTAGGATGAAGTAGGACACAGAAAAAATGAAAACATCTTCTCCAGTATCAATTAAGTAAAATTGTTTTGATGACTTATCAAACATATAGTAAGTAGGCTACTATTGTATCTTTCTTCATTGATGATATACGATTTATTTTTTGGAAGAGTCTGAAACGATAAATTAACACTTTTTCATTTCAAAATTTGTGTCTGCACAATCATTTTTATTACCGTCATCGTTTAATTGAGATGGAGATTTATCACCTAAACCAAGATCTCCAAGGAGTTTATTAAATTTAGAAGTTTCAATGTCAAAAAGTTGGGACATTAATGCGTCTTTAAATTGTGTGTAAGGAAGCCGAAAGCCTGGACTTTCCAAAATATCACTAACATCACGGGAATTATACTTTCCTCTAACGTGGAAATGCTCGGTAGCTCAAACTGCGCTTCTAATTTTTTAAACCAGAATTTCGGTACAGTTCTCCAAAAGCGTGGGTGCTAAATAAGATGGTTGAAATAGATGGGAGAGTTGACGCGAAAGGCAAGACATTGTAGAGTGAAGGAAGTGGATTTCTAGAAAAATAAAAATTGGCACTTTCACTTATACTACACTGTGAACTCGGCGGTTGATTGATGTTTAAAGTTGGATTCCCGAGAACCTCGGGAACTTGCACCGTTCATTTTACGTTTTCACTTCTTTTAAATATGTATATGAAGAAACTGTAAAGAAAAAACACACGTGTGAATAAAAAGTAACACAATTGATCAAATTATAAAAGCTCTAACGTTATCTAACTAAAAAGGCTAATTAAACTAAATGTTTTTTAGATTGTTATGAATATGAAGGCACATACGTTCTTTTTGATAAAAATTTGCAATATCTAAAAAACAAAATTCTTAAAAAAAATATTTCAAAAAAACATAGCTGGTGTTAATCTTTTGCAGATAACTGTATATATTAAGAAGTTTTAAATAAATAAAGTGAAAAATTAATTACTTTATTTTTTACAAAAATGGTGAATGAATGGTTTGAAGGAGAGAAGAGGGAGTGTATGAACAAATTTTGATAAGAGCAAAGTATCGATTGGCACATAGTAGTGCGCAATGGATCACATACTAAATTCGAGCTCTGATATTAAAAAATTTTCAAAAATCTTCATACATTTAGTAAGCATAGTTAAATATATAAAAGAAAAATTATAAGTAAGGCTACAAGCTTTTATTTGAGCTTTGCTAGAACCTTTCTTTGCGCTCACCACATTTCAGATTTACCCAAAATATGACTTTTAGTGGGTCTATTTATCATAAAATCTAATAGAACACTGTCGTTTATGGCTTCATAAATTATGGCAACTTTTAACGAAATGACGTAATCATTTATTTAAAAGAATTTTACACATTTTACGTGTTGCTTAAGGTATTTGTTTGCCATTACCCTCCATAGTCTCAAATTTGTATAATACTATCTTTTTTATTAGTGTGCATATACTCCATATATACGCCAAATTGTAACAATAACCGCAGCGAAATGTGAATAATAACCCCCTACCCCGAATGGGCCTAAACCACAGCATATATGTAGAAATTACTAGTTCTGTAAAAAATGAACATATGAAAACGGTGCACTTTTCGTTTCCTCTTGTTCACACAATTAACATATTCACGACCGGCAGATTTTTACCTTTTTTTGAACGGAGTACTGGCGAAAATAATAAACTCTGAAACTGGTTGCCACTAAATTGTATCGTTAGGGAACAAAACTTAAAATAAAGAGCAAAGACGAACAATTCTGAATTTAAAAAAAATCGTTAAATGCCTATTTTATTAAAAAATTGGAAATAAATTACATAAAGTTATATAAATAGCAAATATTTTGCAGAAAATGTAAAAACATATAGAAAATATAGAACAGAATTTGAAATGACGTGAATTCACACCAGTGATTGCGAATGTATTAACGCATTTTTAGCAGTCAATTGTAAGTTTAAATTATGAAAAAATGCTTGAAAATGTGTAATCATTTCTCAATTTTAATGTTAAATAATCCGTTCTACATCTTAAGTCCTTTAAAAGGAATGCAAACATGTAATTTAATATTTTGTATTTTTTTAAATTTATCGCTGTTTAAGAAGCCTATTTTGCCTAATGCGTAAGAAATAGATAGAGCTATGCTCTCTATATCTGAACTGCGCGATATGTAAAAAGGTGCACCATTTGAGGTGTAAAAACTAGTCCATTTTTATATGTCAGTGGAAAAACAAATAATCTAAACATTAAAAGATGCCTACGCTGAATAAAGAAAAATGTCTGTTTTTGTGTGTTTTTAGCGTTCCTTCCTTCTCCACTAGCTATTTGCACATGTAACTGAAAATGACAACGATTAAAAATAATCCACCAATTCTCCAGAATAATAACCACTAAATGCCTCAAATTATCTTCTATTGCAATCAGCTGCTATAATAGTTTAACGCTTACAAACAGATCACTATACATACATATGTATGTATGCGTGAAATATTAAAGTTTGACAAAGGAAAAAAGAGTGATTTTTGTATGCATTTGCCCCATCGCATCTAAATCTCCAGCTGATTTGTGTTGGAGAAATGTTTGTAAAAAACTATAAGTGGAATTTGATATAACAGAAATCGGGACGATTTAATTATTTGTTATTTAATTTTATTTAAACGTAATTTTGTAAAATTTTTGAGCATCCCTTAAGGAAAACTCAAATGGGTTAGGTCTGGAGATCTAGGAGGCCAAAGAGTCAGTCCACTTCTTTCAATACAACTTTCAGGAAATTTTTCATTCAATATTATTTTATTTAGCTATTTAAGATCTATTCGATGAAAAACATTCGCAAGGACCATAACGCCACTAGGAGCACCGAGAAGCACTGAAGCCTTTGATTAGAATTTTAATAACAAAATTGGTGTTGGATGACTATTTGACAGCAAACTTGAAGGTGAATTCAGCATAAATATGAATAGATTTCTCAATAAGAAATGTTGAAATAAATTATATATTTATTATAAGAACTCACAAATCCTTTTAAACACTTTTATTTTAAAAGTGAACTCACTTCGCAGCACCTCTTCTTCTTCTTTGTTCTTTTAACAGGGTTCGATAAATATCAGAATTCAAGTCTCTCTGGATTTATTTGGGAAATTTCAATTCGCAACCGATAGCCATGCGGTGCCACAAGGAACCACTGGTTTTTTTAACGACTTTCTCATCGAACAGACCTTTATTTATTTATTAACTTATAACATTGACCTTGTAAATATTATCCAAAAAAATGTCTTCAAGTAGATCTGTCAGTGTATTCTCCACAAAGTTCGCATAAATTTACCTATTAAATACTTGTGAAAAAATTAATGTTATTAAATGATTGCCGATGCTACCAGCTCAAACATTGACACTGAATTTATGCTAAAAAATGTCGCCTGGTTATGTGTGTTCGTCACGTTGCTCCAAGTGACACGGAATACATTTACGTATTCGAGTTCGGATATAGCGTTTTGTACAAAATGCAAGATACAAGGGAAATATTTTAAATCTAATAAGTTATAGCTGGTAGGTAAGAGGTTAGGTGACAGAATTATCTGTGAGTGAGACTAGCTTCAACAAAGGTTCAAAGTTTTGTAGCTTCCTGGAAACACTTGACAGAAAATAAATATGCCAAATTGTACTTCAATATAATTCACACGTTCAAGTTATGGAGCCCGTTCGTGTACTTTATATAAGTCAAGCTTTTTATAAAGTAAATTATCGGAAGTCGCACATACAAATAAGAGAAATAATTATCTTACACTGCATTATAACACTTTAAATTCTTTATATAATTTTTTTTAAATGCTTATTGTAAGGAACCAATAAAATAGAAAAGCTAGACGATGAAGATGTATCGCTATTTAAAACTTCATATAAATTCATCATTACGATTCAGCACGTACTCAGCCTATAGAAAATTTGTTACCCTGTCTGCATTAACTGATTTTTTTGTTGGTTTAAGGTGAATAATTTAGGAAAATTAACTTTTGAGAAGGTTTTACCAACTTCTGCTGCCTCACTTCGAGTGACTAGAATATATAATCACTTTCCCAATTTGACACATGTGCATTGTGGAATCGATTGTTAAGGTTAACGTTCCATTGCATTGAGCGGTCCAAACCTAGGATCTTCTTGGCGAAGTCCCATCCTAATTTGGTTCATTTTCGTAATAACATTCAATGAAGAGTTATGCTTATGGGTACTGAAATTTCTCTTGCTCAGATTACTATTCTCTACCGCAAAATGACATTAAAGTTGAAAATAATCAAAAGTTCACTCGTTTCCTTCAACTTTAACGGTTGTGGTGGTTAGCTAATGCTGAGCTCAATAGATTTAACTGCGCCGTACCAAACTGAAAAACAATGCACATTCAAGAGAAAATAATATCCTTATTGCAGTTTTTTTTTTCCTTGCGGAAATTCACAAAATATTCACGACTTTTGAATAGTTTCTCAGATAGCAGTTTTATTTTTACGGCTTTCAGTTTTCGCCCACTATTTTTAGAATATAAGCTTTGCTTTAGAAATAAATATTTTGTTGCAACTTAAAATAAAATCTTTCTTGCCGGATCTAGAAAATTTCAACCTTTCTTATTGGGTGCTTAAATAAACAGCAAACTAAGCTGGATCAATATAATATACAGAGTGTGTCATATATCCTATGCCGAAACAAGTGAAATGAAAGATCCTACACGAAAAAATTATATTGTAGGGCGTAGGCCATCTCGACTGTTTGGAAATTACAGGGTGATTTACAAATTTGAATTTTTTATGGTATGCACATCATTATTTTATTTTTATCTTTTTATTTACTCAATGCAGCGACATTAAACTAATTCCAAAAATTTACTATCCTAATTTGCTTTTAAAAAGTGTCAACAATGTTCATCTACTAGCTACCACTGCAGGTGCACTTACTTTCGAAACTAGAACAAATGTTTTTCATTTTCCTAAAATTCAGTTTGTCCTCTTATTTTCTTTTAAATTCATGTAATTTTTGCTCTTATTTATCATTTTTATCTAATTTCCCTTATCATTACCTTTCCAACTAGGTGCAACATGACTGCATAGAGAAAACTTTTTCTGGTAAATTAAAAAAACAATCTACTTTTAAATTTTAACAAAAAATTAATTTTAAACTAAAATTAACCCTAAAATATTTTTGTTTAATTAAAATCCAATTTAAAGTAATGCAAAATATCCTCCGCCACTTTCGATGTGCGCTAATAACCTTCTTCTAACTCCCTGTTTAAGGTGTAAGGTGGGTGAACCATGGAAGGCCACTCTAACGAGTAAACACTTTTTATTCGTTTATTAATTGGATAAATGAACGAAACAAATTATCAAGTAATACTTTGTTTTATTGTGTACCACATAAATCACTTTTTTTTAACCTAGCTTTAATCGCTATTTATTAAACGTAAGTTTTATTAAGCTCTTCCAAACGGCCTTGCAAGAAACACGGCTCCAAACAAGGCCAATATTATACATCAGTCGTTCAACTTAAAAATAGAGTTGTAACAATTAATATATCCGCTTTTACTAAAACTACATAATAAGCTCTTTCATTTAAGCGAAACATTAAATACTCAATATATTTTTATCATTTATAAAAAACTCAACGAACATTACTTGAACACCATCGTATAACTAAGAATATATTAATAGAAATCATTTAAAAATAATAGTAATGAGTATTATATTGACATCAAATAACTTGCCAACGCGTTTGATGATGAAATTAAAAACTTTTTTTTTTACCTAAAATGGCCTTCTTAGGGGTCCGTTCTTTGTAAGGCCAAAATGTTCCTAAGAAGGCCAAACTAACAATTATCAATGACTTTTTTATATTAAATGTAATGAAATAATAGACACTACAGACTAAGTACTGTAATTATTAAAAAGTAACTGTTCATATGTTCATGGTTTATAGATGTTCTTTGTAAGGCCCATGTACCCTAGCAAGGCCAACCGTCAAATTTTTTATTGGCCTTATAAGGAACCACCGGCTTTCCTAGGAACACTACCAATATTTTAACTTAAATCGAGGCAAAACTATTTTTTTTTCTTTGGTACCATAAACATATCCTTATATGACAATTCACAGTAAAAAAATATGAGATAATAATGGGTTATTTAACTAAAAACTTACGTTTTGCTGTGCGTGCAAATAACAATTATAACGTCGACGACTAAAGTCTACGAAGCGTGAGATCCCACTGCCACAATAGCGGCGCGAGCGACTCGCCGCCGCATCTGTGGCCTTAAGTTTGATAGATCTTAATGTGTAGCAGAAGGAATATGTCTTTACATGCCAATAACTACGACTTTTCAATAGTTGGCCTTCAAAGGAGCGTGGCCTTCCATGGTCCACCCACCTTATTCCAATTTTCGATGGCATTCATATTACTGTTTTATTTTTATCTTTTTATCTACTAAAGGCAGCGACACCTTACTCACGCCAAAAATTCACTATCCTAATGTCCTTTCCAAAAATTTCAATGATGCTGCACTCATTGTCGAATCGAAAAAAAAGTTTTTTGTTCTCCTAAAATTCACGCTTTCATCGAATTTTTTCCGTAAATAATTACATTTATTTATTATTTTTACCCAATTGTGCACCTTTCTCAAAAAGATACATGTCCACCTAAAATTAAGTTAAAAAAATGTGTTCCTTGAAAAACCTTAACTACTATATTATTGCTTTATTGGCTTGTAATTACAATAGTAAAACGAACAAATTGTGCTAAAAAAATGTTGGATATACTTATATAGTTTTATTGCTGTAATTAGTCAGCCATGTGTATCCTAACGCTCTGTTTCTGAGACCTGATGGAAATTTTACTATAAAGGGTAAGGCAGAAATAACAGAGATTATTATCTCTAAAAAACCAGACGATAACTACCGTTGTTCATAAACTAAAATAATTAAAAATTGCCAAATTTACTTTTGAGAAATACACCGATATAATTTATATTTACGGTGTAGTCGACGGAAACGAAAGATAGGCTGTCCAAGAATATGAAAGAAAATTTCTAAATGGACGGGTACCCCAAAGAAGGGTATTTTCGCGGACTTTCCAGAGGTTAAGAGAAAGTGAAAATAAAACTTCAAATAGGAGGAAAGCGCGATCAGGAACATCGATAGATTCTGCCGATGTTGAACAGCAAATAATCATTATCGTGAAGAAGAATCCCGAAATAAGCACGAGATGAGTCGCAAGATGATTATGAGTGTTCTTAACTAAAGTTTGGAAGGTTATTCATTGAGAAAGGTTGCATCCATATCATTATATCCCAGTACAAGGACTACTGAATTGAGATTCCGAGAGAATATTGGAATTCTGCACGGGAAATAGAAAACAGGTTGTTTCTAGACCGAATTCTAGGAACGGATAAATATGATATCTGTTTTTTGGCAAATCGGCCAGTACCTCAAATTATAAATTTATACGGGAGCAAGGTAGATCTTCCCGTATCAACCAATATTATATACACTAATAAATATTTACTACTGTTATTGTAGGCAAATGTGTTTCTCGTTTTTATATATGTAATTTGCCAAAATTATGCAATTTTACAAAATAAGGGGAATGTTACAAATCCGTTGTAAAATATTTAGTTCGCTTAATAAAAGGTGCACAAATATAAATATACTATATAAAAATAAAATTAAATGAAATAGTCTAACTTTAGTTCACCAGTGCCGCTGAAAACTAAGCCAAGAATAACAAGAATCAAATCGAAGGGAGGGTACAAATAGAGCAAATGGACAATTAGTAGCAAAAGAAATATACATATATAATATATATATGTGCCTATACGCTTTATTGCGTAAAGTTAGAATTACGCAAACATTGCATGTATCTGTTGTGGTAAAATTAAAGCATATCGTTGCATTTCATGTTGTGTATTTTTAAACAAAACTGTAGTGCAAAAATACACGACAAACGTTTTGTTATTCGTCCTTGCTCTGTAATATTACACAAATGTACCCTATTGTTGCGACTTTAGAAATGAATTTTAAGTAACATATTTTATTTTCCTTATAATTTTCGATTTTTCATTAAAATCTAGGGTATTTTATATTCTTGTGGAACAAACTTTTCAAAGATTTCATTCTCAAAGTTAGCATCCTAATCAAATAGTGGTTACATTTTATATTTATATTTACAGTTAAAATATTTTTATGAGACTAGTTGCAGATTAATCTCCAAGGCGAATGACCAGAATTACGTTTCACTTCACATTAAATATAAATATGTATAAAAAGAATAAAAGTATAAAAGAACTTGCATTATGTTAAACAAACATTTTGCAACAAAGGGTAGCCTCTGGCGAAGTGTATTATTAAGGTTTTTTTTAAATAATAAAGTTTTTTCTATCAAGTTTCTAAAAGTAGGTACACTAAGATTAATTTAAAGCGCTTGCCGATTAAGTAGTTAACAATAAACAACATATGCTATTAGTTAGAACTTTACGCATTATTCAACAGCGTAAATTATAAATTGCAAATATTTAGTAAAAGTCTGCGCAAAGTGCAATATGTAATGACAATGAAAGCTTCACTATTAATTAATTATAATGAAGTAACTGAACCATAGTTATCATTATTATTACAATTACCATTAAAATAATTGCTCGTGATGATAATGATAATTGTAATGAACATAACAATTCTAGGAGTCTTTAGTATGGGTATCGGCAGAGCATGTGGGAGATTCCGAAGCCCAATTATTGCACTGAAATGTGCACTATGAACGTTCGATTAAGCAATTCTTCGAAAACAATTTACTCCTTAATTAATTAAATAATAGTTCCGCGATGATTTTCACTGTCCCCACTTGTATACAGGTAACCCTCTTATAACACATAACGCAAATTATACCGCGTTGATTTTTCGTCAAAACCGGTATCATATGGGTTTAAACCTCACTGTGTCGGCAGTAGCATGATTTGTTATACTCGTATTTAGTATACTACCTAGTCTTGCCATAAATTCTGTCACACAATTTCTAATGTGCGCTTTCTCAGAAATTAGCCTGGAATTGTACCGTTATGTTGCACTTTGTAACAAATTAACTGTACGGCGTAATATTCCGATCATGGAGTGGGAGTAAAAGAAAATCGTATCGCTGTAATACCACTCCATAAGTGTGGAAAAAATTTTTCTGAAATTTTGAATTTGTTGAAACCGCTAAAAATAACAAAAAGATTCATTTATCGTGCCATAGAACGATTTAATGAAACCTTAGACATAGATGATAGAGCAAGGACCGGTCGTCCACGTACCGTTAGAACAGTCAGTGCCATCAAAACTGTCCGAGAGCGCATCCGTAGAAATCCACTGCGCAAACAAAAAATTTTGTCGAGGGAGTTGGAAATCTCCACAAGATCGATGAGTAGACTCATTCGAGATGATCTTCATATGAAGGCTTATCGTCGGTCAACAGCCCACATGTTGACTCCACGGTTAAAGGAAATAAGATTGGAAAGATGCAAGAGTCTCTTGCTTCGGCACGCAACCAATGGTCATGAGAACATCCTCTTTACCGACGAAAAATGTTTACTGTGGAGCAAGTTTTTAATAAACAAAATGATAAGGTTTATGCAACATCATCAGAAGAAGCTAAAAAAACGGTTCCCAGGGTGCAACGAAGCCATCATCCAGCTTCTGTAATGGTTTGGTGGGGTGTATCCCATAAAGGTGTCACAATACTCCATTTTTGCGAAAAATTATCGCAAACTCTCTTCGGTGGACAACATTGGGTCTTACAGCAAAGCAAAAAGCACACAGGAATGGCTTCGCAACAACATTCCTGATTTTATTGCACAAAAAGATTGGCCATCCGGGAGCCCAGATTTAAATCCACTGGATTATGCATTATGGACAGAGTTAGAGAACAAGGCCTGTAGAACTCCCCACCGCAATTTGGACAGTCTGAAAAAATCGTTGGTGAAAGCAGCAAATGAAATGTCGTTGAATGCCGTGCTTGCCGCTATAGACCAGTGGCCACAAAGTTTAAAAGCTTGTATAAAAGCTAAAGGAGGTCATTTCGAGTAAAGCTTTTATTAATTAATTAACAATATCTTATTAAAATAAATTTCGTTGGAATTAACATATTATCTTTTATTGTTTAGATTTTATGCTTCTTTACAGTTGTGACAGAATTTATGACACGACTAGGTATACTATACGTATACTCTTAAGTTTAAAAATTATAGTTTTGCCTAGAATTGCAAAAAAGCGCTCTTGAAACAGAATTTTTAAACTTAGTTGCAAAATACTTCAATATTTTCCACTTTTAACACAATAATTTTATACACATTTCTTTTATTAATTTTTATAATCATTACAAATGCATTTGCGAGCAGCAACTGAAAAAATGGATAATAGCCACGAAAACCTACTTTTTTGTAAAATATATAACATACTTATATATTACTGTAAAGGATTCACCAGGATGAGGTATAGTAAATGTATGGATTGATATAAAAGCGACTGATTTTTCGGAATATTATCATTCGAGTTTGGCACGTACTATGATTTTTTTGCTCACCATAACTTGGACAGTTTTCCAACATTTCTTTATTTTTCCATACGAAATTTTTTTCCAGCGTAAATAGAAATGAATTATTTTCAACCCAGTTTATTGTCTTCCGTACTGGTGCCTGCTATAATGACAACCCCTAAAGGTCATGGCGACCTTCTCGCTGTGCATAATCGTCTTGGCATCTGCCTTTTAACATCTAACTTCTCACATTATGATTTGCTCTGCATTAATATTACTTAGCCGTAAGATCTTGTATATACTGTGTGTCTATATTCTTCCCTGCCAACCGCTTGATGTCTAAAAACTCACCACATTCGTGATGATCGATTCAATATCTTAGGACTAAATTATGAAGTCATCAATATATAATATGTAAAAATAATGAAAGTAGATATAGTATTCAAAACTAAACAATCAATTTATTCATGCTAAAGTAATCGCTTTTACCTGCTAAGGCTTCTGCGAGTTCTGACTAAAATTTAAGCCTCAGTATAAGCCTAATTTTAATGCTTGGAAATTATATTTTTCGGTACTTCATAAACTTGCGAAGTAAATTAAAGAACGTCAAATGCAACGTTTTCAAGACAAAAAACGAGTTCTGTTTATAGTGATTACATGTGTAATTTACCTGAATGCAAAATCTTTAGGCTAGAAGTACTACTTCATGCAAAAAAAATTTCACATCGATCTATTCTAATAACTGATTAATAGAATTGTTTTAACTCTAAACTATTTATATCTGTGTTGCATAGCTACTCAGTATCGCACATGCATAATCGATTTTGATCCATTTTATAATTCTTGAATTGCACCGGTTACAATACTATCGTCCCCTAATAGAAAAAAGCAGACTTCGTCTAAGACATGTATGAATCAAAATGTTCTAAATGGTGTCAGCAATTATTCCTTTAAGGCTTTGCACCCAGTTTCCAAACACCCTGTATATTAATCAATTTTCTAGAAAATATTCATATGTAGATATTCAAACACAAAGCCTATGTAGAAAGTGGCAAAGCAAGTTTACTGTAAAGTCTGCACCTATTACAATATTGCGTGCTTCGATTTGTTATGTATGTCAAGTAGATTTAGTAGTAAAATAAAATATCAGCTTCTTTATCTCTCTATGTTTACAAACAAAGAAGTGATGTGGAGATGCACAGCCGCTGGAAAAACCAACTACAAAACAATATGCCCTGAAACAGCTTCTCTTGCCAATGAAATTGCTACTTGGCGCAAACTATTTCAATAATAATTACTATAATGCGCCGAAATTTAAGATAATGCGGCTGTCAGTAGGAATTCCAAGGGGTCGTTACGACCAGCAAGGATTAGCAGCATTCTCATCGCCCTATCATTATTTGTCTCAAAATTTATATGCTCGCGAAATTTAAATGAAACTCGAGAAGACGCATACAATAGTGCTTTGCGCTCCAAATGTTTGGAACGTGATGTTCTGCAAATTAATTTGCATATTTCAAGCAAAAGCGGTTTCGCAATACAAAAAGATAATCCGTACTGAGCAAAGACTGACGTAAATCTTCTTTATTTTACCTGCACTATTAGACAAAAGCGAATTATGTCAATGCCGCGTAGACTTTGAAGACTTTTGAGACTCAAAAAAATTACGTACCTGTGTGAGGAGCCAGTAATACTTGATTACGACAGGGTAATTAGCATAAAGCTCACTAATCTTATCACTTCCAAGTAACACAAACTCGTCACGAATCGTCCGAATTCCGCTTTTATCCAATCGCTATTAATAGTGTCGAGCGCATGCTGATTTCTGCACTAATTCGAAACGTCTACCGCACACTTCGTTTAACAAACACGGGCGTTAGTACAGATTGCCGATTCGGCAGTTATTAACAAGTTTTTACTTTCACTGCACCATGCGAAATGAGGTGAAGATAATTACTGTCGAGTGTGGCTAGAGTGCTTCGCGACTCAGCAATTACCTTCAGTCAAGCTCGCGTACAACAAAGCACGGTATATTTTATGTATCACAAACAGAATGAGCTTTGTAGATTAAACCGCTTGACGTTTTTTAGCCTCAGCGCTGCCAGAGTACAATTTATATATTCAAATCAAGTATCTGCGTAAAGAGGCTGTGAGTATCCTCAGTGTGGAATAAATGAGTGAGCTTTTGGGTTAACTTAAGCTTTAGTTTTTAGCTGATCTTTGCTGAACTTATGGAAGATCGCGAGAAAAGTTCAACTTACCTAATCACACGTAACAATTTCAAAATGTATGTGTATAACCTTACATATGCAACTAAAATCAAACCAACAGCTTATCATTATCATTAAAAATATCATTATCTTTAAAATATCTGATTCAAACTTTCTTATTTGTGAAAACATCGCTAGTAATTTTAATATTAGCTAAAAACAAACCAAGTGAGAGTCAGACTTGCACACTGGGGGTTTCCAATTATGTAAAACCCTAAAAATTAAGAAATTTTAATCATAATCAGAAATTATCTCATCTTTTAAATATTTGTTTTCGTAAATTACTTTTTTTATTGTACCAGGTGTACCGAAAAATCGTTACCGGATTTTTTAATAAAAGAACCTAATTATTAAAAAAATGGGGAAAGTTATTTATTGTAAGTATTGGCTATTCGATTCTACACACTCCATCTTTATTTATTTATTTATTTGCGCTTAATACAAGCTACATAAAAATAAGGACTTAAAAAAAAATTAAATAACAAACTTAGACTTAGAAATTAATTAACAAAAATAAAAGATGAAAGAAGAGTAGGGAAAGGGAGTGGGGCGGGCAAAGCTTTAAGGGGGGTTATTAAGGCATTTCTTGAGTGATGCCTTACTCAGGTGGAAATCAAACGATGGGAGGGAGTTGGCTTTACGAAGCATACGCGTGAGGGGCTCAGAAAGGCCGTAGTTGGTGCGGTGGTAGGCAGGGCGAAAGAGAGGGGCCGAACGGAGGGTACGGGGATTGGTGTAAATGGGAACCCGTTGAAGAAGAGAGGGACTGATGAATGAAGGTAATATCGGCGAGGTCACGCCGCTTCCATAGGGGCTGCAGGTTAATAAGTAGGAGGCGGTTTTCGTAGGGCGGAAGATTGTGAGGGACTGACCAGGGAAGCTCACGAAGAGCGAAACGAAGGAACCTGCGTTGTACAGCCTCAATCCTGTTTATACTGTTGGATTGGGAGGGAGACCAAACTTGGCTAGCGTACTCCAGGAGAGGCCTAACGAAGGTGACAAAGAGGGATTTGGCAACATAAGGGTCGAGGAACTCCTTGGACCAGCGCTTCACGAAGCCTAGCGCGGAGTTGGCTCTTGCAATCACATAGTCAATGTGTTCGCGAAAGTTGAGTTCGCTATCACAGATGACACCTAGATCGCGAAGAGAGGAGACGGAGGGGATGGGTTTGCCAGACAAACGATAGACTCGGGGGGGAGAAGTAGGGCGTCTGCGAGAGTAAGTGATGGATTGGCATTTGGAGACGTTAAGCTCAAGAGAGTTTTTTGTGCACCAAATGCTAAACTGGTCGAGATCGCTCTGAAGAAGACAGGGGTCAGAAGTAGAGGATATCCGTTTGGAGATTTTCATATCGTCAGCGTAGATGGAGAGGTCTGAGTGCTTGATGACACACTCGACATCGTTGATAGACAGAATGAAAAGCAACGGACCTAAGTGACTGCCTTGGCGGACCCCCGAGATGGCTACAAAAGGGCTGGAGGTAGAGGAGCAAAAAAGGACCCTATACTGGCGATGTTCGAGATAGGACTTCATCCAGGAGGAAAAAAGCTGATTAAAGCCAAGGGAGTGAAGTTTGAAGAGGATTAAAGCGTGCGAGATTTTATCAAATGCCTTACTGAAGTTGGTGGCGACGACGTCAATCTCGTTGCCTTTTTCAAGGGCACACAGGGTACTTGAGATGAAGTCGGTAAGGTTCGTGACTGTAGACCTGCCTCTGAGGAAGCCATGCTGGGACGGGGAAAAAATGGATTTGCAGTGAAAGAACAAGCAGTCGCAAACGATGCTTTCGAAAAGTTTAGGTATGGTGGAGAGTTTAGCAATAGGGCGGTAGTTGGAAATCTCACTCTTACAGCCCTTCTTATGGATGGGGATGATAAAGGAGTCCTTCCACCTGGGAGGAAAAGCTTCTTGGGAGATGGAGAGTTCAAAAATAAAGGAAAGGGGGACGATCAGGTGTTGGGCGCACTCTTTTAGAATAATACCGTCAGAATAATACCGTCAGGGCCAGGGTTATGGTCGGAGGGAAGGGCAGCAATGGCGGAAGCAACCATTGTGGGATCGATATTAATGGAGGCAAAGGAGGTCTGAGGACGGGAATTGCAATTATGAATGACATTAAAAAAATGGTTATCCTTTAATCCAAACTATTCATCGAGCCATTTTTTGACTTCTACGAAATTTGCAAAAGTGCTGCTCAGCCAGCGTATGTCCATTGATGCGAAAAGGTGATAATCAAACGGGGCCAGGTCTGGAGACTACGGCGATTGCAAACGTTCCATTCGAGCGATTTCAGTACGTCTTTCACCGGTTTTGCTGTATGTGACGGCGCATTGGCATGCAACAAAATCACTTTACCGTGTTTTAGGGCCAATACTGAACGCTTTTCCCTCAACACATGGTTTAAATTTATTATTTGTTGTTTGCAGCGATCAGTATTAACTATTTCACTAGGTTTCAGATGTTTATAACACACCACACCAACCTTATCCCGTCTGTCTTCTTTTCGAAGTGATTGCGTCTTGGAGGGGAAGGGCCAGCTTGGCCAGGCGATAACCACGATATTTTACGTTCTGGATTTTTGAAATAAATCCATTTTGCATCACCCGTTAATGCAAAAATAGCTTGCTTTAGGACCGTTGAAGCAGCATTTCACAAATTGTTTTTCGATTTTCCATTTACATGTCATTCAATTTATTTGGCACCCATTTTCCCAGTTTCGAATCTTTCAAATTGCTCGCAAGCGATCGCTAATCGTTTCTTGTGCCACATTTCTTTCTGCCAATTGCTATTTCATATTTACTGCTAGTGACATCTGTCACAAAAACCGTTAAGAACTTCCCGGTGCACCTGATAGATCATTATAAGTATTTGTTGTTAAATTACAGTGTATGAATAATATTGTACATAAGTTACTGTTTATCGCATAATGCCGTTTTTGTGATAGACGTGGTAACGAAATACTAATATGTCTACAAATTGTTAATTTATATCAAAAACAATTTTAAAATACATATATATTGCTAGCAAAGCTCTTTTCGACAATACCCCACAAGCACAGGTAGGATTAAAAATTATTCCCCTGTTTTTTTAACTTTAAATATTAATTTTCGTTTTTGGAATAATGTAAAATACGTATATGAATTCACAATTAATTTTGTTAAAATCATAAAGATTTTTTTAATGCAACAATGACCGTAGTAACATTTGACATGTTTTATTAGCAAATAAAAATCTACACAAAATAAAAAGAAGTAATGTTAATTATACAAAGACAAATGCTATAAAATAACAAAAATAAATGTAGAAACAAATCAAGAAATGTAAAAATACATGATGTTACTAGTGTGTATTATCAAGGGTAATGATTTTATATGGCAAAATTTCCGTTTACTGCTGTATAAGGGCCCATCGGTGTCGCTCTGCAAATGGAATTCTCACCTGAACCAGGCATAGAGACGGCCATGTATCCTCCTGCACAGACAATACAGCAATCCGGAGAAGGGGTGCAGCTGAAGGTTGAGTTGAACGTCTGCCTGCGGGATTGGGCTCTTTGCTGCATTCGTAACGTCGAGGAGCTGCGGTTCTAGGAAGTAACACACCCTAGAGCTAGGAAGAACACTCGCGCTGATCCTCAGGTCAGCCGGGAGATGTGTAAGGGAGTTTTCTTCTGAAGGTCTACGGAACCCTCGGAGGCAGGTCGCTGGTGATTCGGGGCCTGTTCGATTGTTCGAAGAGGGGAAAGAATGACTCGAGGTTGAGTTTTCCTCTATGGAGCACGAAGGTAGCGGGAAGCGTAATGCTGGCGATTGCCTCGGGTATAGTCCGAGAACGTAAAGTCGTGTCTGAATGTGGGAAATATGTATTATACCCATTGTGAATATGAATTATAAACAAATTACTTGGGCGAATGTTATGAGGGGAAGAAAAGGAAAGCGACAGTCCGGTTTCCGATCTCTTCGCTAGAACGTCGCGGGTGCTCCAGTCTCCGATGCTCCAGACCCCGGTGCCTAGACCGCACCTGCGAGAGTCTTACGTGGATCTCTCGGGGTCCAGTGGGAGAGGCCGGCCTTCACCCGCCATCACGGAGATTCGGGGGCCTCTCCGGGAATCAGCCCGGCTGGCGACCAGGTTGGCGGCGGTGAAGGAAAGCCTCGAGAGGCAGGCACGATCTGGATGCGCCCAGGAGGCTGGGCGCCGAAATTCGCAGCGGCTCGCCCCCGCGGAAGCTGTCGACGAGGATTGTCGGCACCCACACCACACCGGCGGCTCCAGCCAGGCCACAGGAGGCTCCAGTAAGGAGTCGGTACCCCGAAGGCGATGGAAAAAAGTGGTGCTACTGTTCCCCCACTCCAGACAGAAGGGAAGACTCAGAAAAGGAAAAATCCGGAGCCGACCCCGACCTGGACCGAGTTGGTCCGAAAGGGCAAAAGGGTTAAGGCTAGCCCAGGCAAAGCTAGTGACGAAAAGAAGGACGCGGAGAGGAATAAAAAGGAGAAGACCCCCGCAACCGACAGGGGGGCAAAGGCGCCGGCGCCATCTCGGTCAAAAGCTCCTGGGAGGAAAGCTAGGCCGGAGAACGTGCTCAGCACGGTCCGCAAAGCAGTCAACTCTGAAAGTTGCGGGGTAAAGGTCAGGACCATCCGGCAGACGAGGGAGGGCGAGGTTCTCCTCGAATAGGCGAAGCCGACGCCCGAATGCAGGGCGGCCTTTTCGGCCTACTGGTCCCTAGAGCCTCCTTGAAGATCAGAGAGTTGGTCGGCTGCACGACCGCACTGGAGCTGGAGGAGGTTCTCTTACGCTGACCCGTACAAAGGGACGTGGCCTGCGGATGGCCATAGCGCACCCCGACGAGGCGGCAGCGAGGGTCCTGCCGAAGGCGGCCAGAATAAAGGTAAGGTGAGTCAGTTGCAGGCTACGCAGGCTCGGGCTGGTGGTGTTAAACACCGGCACGACGCTCACTTTTCGGCGTACTGGGACGATTATTGACGTCTCCCGGGCGGCAGGTGGTCGAAGACTATACGGTCAGCTATCATCAATATATCACGTTCCGCGTGCGTGGTATAGGGCCACTGCGGGCCCAGCTCGGTCAAGCCTCGCTTCCATGCGACTGTTATGGCCGCTGAAGACCTTTCCGCTTAATGCGTTAGAGCGCGACTTCAGGGTTTCGCAGTATCTCTTGATTGGCGATTATCTGAAGGACCGCAGCCTCACCTACGAAATGGATGATGGCCCGGAAACGGGGGTCCTGCCGGCGGAAGCAGCCCAGAGCTCCATACTGGGTCCAGATACATATATGGAACAATACACATGCTGGGATCCTGCATATGGAGCTGCTAGAAGGGTTAGGTATGCCGACGATAGCGCGGCGGTTATTACCGCCAAACATGTCGCGGCGGTTCAAATGCAGCTCAACTAGGTAATACGCCGGGCTGCGTGACCACGGATTGGAGTTGGCGATAGCCAAGACCGAGATCGTCCTTCTGACGAAGAAGCGAATCCCCCTCCTGAATGAGATGCGGGTAGGAGACATGGCGGTCCAGACGAAGCCTGTGATCAAGTACCTGGGGATGAGCCTCGATTGTATACTCATCTTCTGGGATGAGATTCAGAGCAGGGCGGACAAGACGGCTCCGTTGCCAACGGCGCTAAACAGGGTCATGGCCAACATGGGTGGACCCAGACCCTGCAAACGGCGTCTGTTGCTCCGCGCCGCTGACGTCGTCATGCTCTACGGGGCAGAAGTCTGGGCCGGCGCGATGCAGTGGGAGAAGTACCGCAAGCGCTTTTTCTTGGTAGAGCGACGTGCGGCCCTCTGCTTCGCGAGCTCCTACCAAACGGTCTTAGAACCGGCGGGGTTGGTGGTCGCGGGGGTCATTCCGATTGACCTCTTGCCCACGGAGCGACAATCTGCCCACCAGGGAAAGCCTGTTCTGGGATGGAAGACCCAGCGGGTCATACGGGCCAGGACCTTAGTGTCCTCGCAGGAGAGGTAGGGTGGGGAGTCGGGGGGCCGGGTTATTCCCCGGCTGAACACCTGGATTAACCGTCGGCATGGGGAGGACAATTACTACTTCACCCAGATGCTGACTTCGCACGGGCACTTCCGGGCCTTCCTTTAGTGCATAGTGAAGGTACCGAGTCCGCGCTGTTTATACTGCACTCATCGTCGGATTCCGCTCTCTACACATTCTTTGAATGTGTTCATTGGAGCGCGGAAAGAGACGAGGTGGAGAGTTTGACCCCTGACAATACGGTCGATAGTTATACTGCTAGGGAGGGATTTCTGGCGAAGGATCGCCCTTTTCTTAAAAGGGGTCCTTCGTCAGAAAGTACAATACACTAACAGGGAGTCCAGCACACAGCAGCTCTGTTACCTCGGTGCGCAACAGCATTTCCCCGCTTCCAGAGAAGAAAAAAATAAATAATTTATGGTTAATAAATCCATAATATATACATGGCATAAATAATTTATGGTTAATAAATTATTTGTTCGAGTAACGTCCAATCTATAATATGAATCACAAAATTGTATTATTAATCTATAGTGTATCACAATATTAATTTTAAAGTATAACTGTATTATTATAATATTAAAATTTAGTTTTGAAGGATGCAACTTAAAATTTAAATCTCTGACTAGTATAAATTCGTTTTGAAGTCACCAAAACTACCTATGGCCATTTACAATTTAAATCAGTCTTATTTTTGGCATCTACAGCGAAGAACAACGAACACCTGACAAAAGAATGATTAGATATATTTATTTTTCAGTCTGCGATCGGAAGTGGCAAGGATCAGACTGCTGGAGAGATTCTCTGCGTTTTTTTTTTTTTTGAGTATTTTGGCGAGTTTTTGTAATTTTGCGGTTGCGGAGTGCCGGGATTTTGGGTTTCGCGCCCTCCGGCCATTTTCATGCTGCGGGAGCTTGCGCCCGCTGACGAGGGATTTCGGATTTAGTGAAAGCACCAGAAGCCGCCAGTGAAAGCGCGCGAAACGTGCCCCGGCTGCTTGACAGCCATCAGATGTCTAGGGGGTTGCCTTTTGGAAGTGCGATTTTGACACATAGATTAGTGAACAAAAAGAGATTCTTCGAGAAAAAACCTAAAACAAGTGACTGTGAACTAGATATTTAGCCACTCCTTTTTTTCTTCTGGTGAAAAATTAAAGAAAGGCCAGGCCCCGGCCTGACGAAAACTACGGACATGGCGTCTGGCGTTGCCAGCGCAAACGGATTCAGTGGCCTACACATAATGACGGCAAAAAAAACCCAAAGCTGGGGTCAAACGACCCAAAGCCGACCCAATTGACTTTTTTCCCTCGCTCGCGCCAACGACCATCCAAAATTCATTGTGATCCAAGCCCAGGACGAAAAAAAACCACTGAAGTCGTACAACCAATTCGCTGTTCGCAAAGGTGTAGACGCTATCTACACGAAATTTACCCAGGCGAGCTACCTGAGAGATGGGGCCTTACTACTCTTAATCAAAAGCAGCAGAGTAGCGGAATTCTTCCTCAAAACCACGAGTATAGCTAACATACCGGTAAAAATAGAGATGCACCCCACCCTAAATAGCGTCAAAGGCACGATCTATTCAAATGATTTTCGCGGAATGACGCAGGAGGAAATTCTGGAGGGATTAAAGGATCAAGGGGTAACGGAGGTTACCTAAATAACCAGACCAGGAGACGAGCCCGGCAAACGTATACCCACAGGACTACTCATTCTTGCATTCAATGCGTACAAAATCCCGCCTTTTGTAAAGGGACCCTGGGTCAACTATCTGGTAAAAGAGTACTTCCCCTTACCCATGAAATGTAAGCATTGCCAAAAGCTCGGGCATACGGCCAAGTGGTGTAAGGAGACTACCGAGACTTGCGGTTCATGTGGAAAACCAGCCCCCCACACCCTCGACGAGTGTTTAGAGAAGTATTGTGTCAACTGCCAAATGGACTCCCACGCCTCTACAAGCCGCGACTGCCCGGAGTTCCTCAAAGCAAAGGAAATACTAAAAATCACAACCACAAAGAAATGCAGCGTGTATGAAGCACGGAAAGAGTACTATTCGATATACAAAACCCACACCGGACCATCCTACTCTGCCGTCACTACCTCCTCCTCCATGAAAAACCAAACACCCAACGCACCGCAGAACAACACAACGGCACCACCCTCCGCTACGTCCACCACCAAGGTAAGCGCCACCACAACCTTAGAGGAACAAACCGACAAAAACACCAATAAAGGACCCAACAACACACAAACACCTACCCACAAAACTGCACTACCTACGACTGACAACACAAAACCCCCAAAACAAGCCCCCCCCCCCCTCCACTAATAACACAAACACCAACCCTTCCACAACATCACACCCCCTAATTACTCCACAACCCATGACATCCACACCTGCAAACACTAAACAACTGCCCTCGAGTGCCACCACCCAAAAAGCCATATCTTTAAATTCCGGGACAATTAACATCATCCCCGCCTCGAAAACACTAAAAACTAAAAAATCTAAGAAAAATCCCAGATCAACCAAAAAATCCAAAATAATCCATAAGAAAACCGCCAAAAATGAAGAGACATCGGACGACGGCATAAGCATGTCCACTTTCTCTGATTTATCAGAGGAGGAAGCATAAGCATGCCTATGTCTAGTCAAAACACAAACCCTCAACTCCGTTCAATAAAAAATATCTCCATCCTGCAATGGAACATTCGCGGCTTGGCATGGAACCGTACAGGTTTAGACATACTTATAGCCCGCTACAAACCACAAGTCATACTATTACAGGAAACCCACCTAAAAAATGATGAAATCCCAGACAGACTGGGTAATTACAAATGCTTGGGCTACAACACCTCAAGGGAACACAGACATGGAGGTTTGGCCGTTCTTGTCCACAGCTACATAACTGCTACCCCACTTAACCTGAACAGCCCCATCACAGCTTGCGGAGTGTCTATAGAAACTAACGCAAAACTAACACTCGTGTCCATATATCTTGTGAACCCTACAAATATCTCCACACATGACCTTAACAACTTGGCGGACCAGCTACCCCGTAACACCATTTATGGTGGAGACTTCAACGCACATAGCCCCCTGTGGGGCTCGGTGCGGTGGAATCACAGGGGAAGACGAGTTGCCAGGTGGGTTGAAAGCCAGAACCTCTGTGTATTAAACACAGAAAGGCCCACCTGTTTTTCACGGTCGGGATATTCATCCCACATCGACATCTCCATGGCCCCCCCAAATTTAGCACCAAGCCTGACTTGGTTCACTTATAAGTATTTAAAGGGAAGTGACCACTTCCCGATAATTATTCATACAAACATCCGTGTGGCAGGAGGCAAACCAGAAAGTAAGTTCTGTGAAAAAAGGGCCGACTGGCTAAGATTCGCCTTAGAGGTGCTAGCTCGACGCCCCTGCTGTCAGAACATCAACAGGGAAGCAGCAGAGCTTACCCGTGCCATTAGAGGTGCCGCAGCTAACAGCATGCCCTTAACACAAACCTCTCCCAAAACCCAACCCGCATGGATAAATGGGGAAATTATCCAAATCACCCGAGACAAAAACCGGGCTTGGAAACGGTTTCAGAGGAGTCCAACCCTAAACAGAGATGCGTGGGTTAATTTTGCCCAAAACATTAATCCCAACGTCAATCTACGAGATCTCAAAAGCGAGAATGATATCCGGAAATCATCAAGGAAGGGGCATAACTGCCATCCAATCCAATGGGATCAATATCACTGACCCCCTCAATATAGCGAATGAACTCGCCAAACAGTGGTCGGCATATTCGGAAGACGAATCCTTTAGAAAGGAGGATATAAACAAAAGTGATGGGTGAACCCACCCCTACCCCTCTTCCGCAACATCCACGCACCGATCGATTACCGAGCCCATATCCCTTCTCGAGCTAAGCATTACGCTTAGCAAGTGTAAGGGATCTGCGCCTGGACACGATCAGGTGACGTATAGGATGCTCAAAGAGACTCCTCTCTCCTTCAAGGAGAAATTGATAGGCCTCTACAATAGCATTCAACAGAGGGAATCTTCCCACACATGTGGAAAAATTCTGCCCAAATCCCCATCCCTAAAGGAGCTCCACAACAACCAGCCCTCCAACCCCCCAAGGCCTTCGGCCGATCTCTTTAATCCCCTGTATGTCGAGACTGTTGGAAAAAATACTAGCAAGACGGCTGGCTGACATAACGCAAACGGAGCTACCCAGAAACCTTCACGGTTTCCGCAAATTTCACGGGACAACCTTCTTGCTCCTAGAGCTTGAGGCTCACATTATGGGGAGTCTCAACAATAAAAAATCCTCATACCTCATGTCAGCAGATATAGAAAAAGCTTACGATCGGGGCTAAAAATTCTAGGGCTAACTTTCTCCAGTACGCTCAAGTGAACAATCCACTGTAAGAACGTATCCAACAAACTAAAAAAAGTCAACAACATCGTCAGGGTGATATGTGCCGGCAAGAAAGGAGCCCCCATCCACGCCTCCATAGTAATAGCCAAAACGCTGTGTAAAGGAATCAGCAATTATGGACTGGCAATTTACTCTAGAATAACCCTTACGAACTTGACCCGGATCCAGACTAGTATCAACAAAATCCTGCGGACAGCCCCCAGTGCCCTCAAATCTACCCCAGTGCGCGCCATCTGGGCGGAATGTGGAGTCTGGCCAATCGAGGACTGAGCCAACAGAGCAGCTATCAAGATCGTCGCGCGCAATTGGTTAGATCCAGAGAAGCCCCACTACAACACCATCCACCGACTTCTCGAGACGAGGACCAGGCCCAGGACCACCCCGGCCCTTAAGGTAGCTCTAGGTATAGCACTAAGCTTAGGCATTAACCTACCCGACCCTGCCCCTGTTGCATGCCATCCCTCTATTCCGTCTTATACCCGGAAAACCACATATTGCCAACCCCGAGACACAACAAAAAGAACCTACCCAAAGAGGCACACCAACTCCTCCACAGAGAGCTTTTATGGCCGCTGCTTTCATAGTTGCCCTACCTAGCCACAGAGAAAATTTCACCACCAAACGCTTCAAGCTCCCTCTAGAAGCGTCTAGTTTCGAAGCTGAAGTTTTCGCGATGTGGAAAGTTATACAGCACGCCACCACAACAGGGAACCCCACAATTATTTTTTCGGACTCCCTATCGACAATTAGAGCAATCAACAACGGACTAAATGCGGAGCCCATCATCAAAAATTGCAGACAGTTGTTGGATAACCCCAGCAACAATATCAAATTAGCCTGGGTTCCTAGACACATGGGCATTTGAGGGAACGAGAATGCAGACCATCAAGCTAAAGCTCGTTTCTCAGCTCACGAGCCAGTGGAGGAACTACCTATGTCATCATTCATTCTGAGAGCAGGGAAAAATAAATTAAACCAAAGAAGACAAAGCTGCTGGGAGAGAGAAACTACCTTCCTTGCGTCGCAGGGAGTGGCCATATTCAGGGCCAGGACAGGGCATACGAACCCCAATCATGGACATCACTTCGCAAAAAGCCCTAGAGCGGGCTGCCATTATTGTCAATCTCCGCTGACCATTAAACACCTCCTGAAGGACTGCCCCCTTACCCAATGGGCCTATGGTGGCCCCCTCCTACCTCTTACCTCGCTGCTTGACCCCTCCGCCCCTGACGAGCTCCTAAGGGTGCTAGAAAAGACTAACCTCACATACAAATTATAAATTAGTTTCCATTTTATTGTTGAAATCTGCAAATTTATTTTTCACTGTATTAATTATGAGGACGTCGGAAAGGAAACATACTCGATTTTGAAAAAAGTCTTGTTTATTTCGAAATATTAGAAACAGGTACTCTGCTAGCTGTAAGATGTTGAAAGTATCCTCTCAATGTTTCCAACCGTCACCTGAAATATTAAAAGAAAAAATTATGTAAATAGTGCAACCTTAGCACGTAGAAATAATTTAGAGCAACAATGGACCCACAGTAGCTGTGGAATCTTTTGAAGTTAACCCATTAGAAATTATTTAATATATATATCGGGATTTGAAAAAAATCTAACTTAATTGCATTTTACCTAGAGTAAATCTTTTTGTTAATTCTCGCCTTTCCACTGAGCTGATGTTATATTTATATTATTAATATTGTATTTCTTACTGTAACTCCCCGACTACCCACTGAACTGTTGGCATATTTACGCTGTTAACTAGTTATAAGCTTTATCATCGAATTTTGAAATAAGTACCCTACCTTTGTTAATTTCTCGGATAAAATTTTTTGAACTTACCTACTACTTGAACTGTGAAATATGTACCCTACTTGTGATAACCTTTTGAATTATTAGTGTCAACACATCTCCTTAGGCATTGAATTTTTATCGTATCTACTTTTTGTTAACTAGTTGTAAGATTTATAAGCTTTATCATTGAACTTTGAAATATGTACCCTATCTTTGTTAGTTTCTCAAATAGAATTTTTTGAACTTACCTACTACTTGAAATGTGAAATATGTACCCTACTTGTGATAACTTTTTGAATTATTAGTGTCAACACATCTACTTAGGCATTGATTTTTATCGTATCTACTTTTTGTTTACTAGTTGTAAGATATATTTGTAGAAAGCGCCATATGGGCCTGGCACCCGAGTGCGCCAAATAAATAAATAAATAAATAAATAAAATATATTTATTTTAAGTCAATGTGAATTGAGCGTATTCCGCTCTATAATTTTATATCTGATATTTTAAAAACAAATGGAAAATTATAATTTCATAGATCTGAATAGAGAAATACTATATCCATCTTAAATATACCATCAAAATTGTAAAATTACCTTATAGTTTTGAATTAAAAATATCGTAATGTTAATTTAAAATTTGAATTTAATAAATTAACATTCTTCATTGCAAATCTGAATTTGAGAGCGCTGTAAAAAATTTCAGAAAATTACCCTAATTGACTATGTACGTTATACTATTTTCAAAAATGCTCTAGTCGAAAAGAATAAAAAACTTCTTTAAATAATTTTTAGCCCTTTTAGTGTTTGGATTATTGAGCATTATATATGGTCTAAGGAATTATGCGATCCTTACGTCTTAAAGTCGTTATACATTGGACTGGTTAGACCTATTCTGGAATATGCTAGTGTGGTATGGTCTCCCTATTATGCGTGCCACATTTCTCGAATCGAGGCAGTACAAAAACGTTTCCTTCGTTTTGCCTTAAGAAGCCTACCGTGGGACAATTCTCAGGAACTCCCACCTTACTTGAATAGGCTGAAGTTGTTGAATTTGCAGACACTGGAGCACCGACGCGAGATTTCCAATACCCTTTACATTCATAAATTGTTAATTGGCGAGACTGATTGTCCTGAATTGCTTTCTTCGCTTCATATTAACATTAAGCCGTATAATCTCAGAAACGCTGACATTTTACAGGGTCCAACTCATCGAACCAACTATGGCAGGTCTGGTCCTATCAGCTCTTTAATAACTGTGTACAATAAAAATTTTCCCTTGCTTGATTTTAACGAGAATATATCACAAATTAGAAATAGGCTTAAAAATAATTAACTACTTTTATGTTGCATTTTAAGATTTTTTGTATATTCTATTGTACAGTCAGGGCGGTTGTCTGTTGGCTAATAAAATAAATAAATAAATAAATAAATAAATAAATAAATAAATAAATAAATAAATAAATAAATAAATAAATAAATATATCATACTATCCTAAAAAGATTATAAAAAATTAAAAATATTATTTGAAACCTAAGTTAACCATTTTTTTTAAAAAAAATATTTCGAGAGGAACAAATAGTTTTGCCATCTGTTTTTGATCTTGCAGTGTTATTGAATGAATAGCCTGCGACTATATTATTATATTTAAGACCGCTTAATAACGGTCTTTACAGAAAAAAGAGGAATCAACACCTCGTCTATTTTATTTCGCCTATAATACATTTTTAAACATATTGTACGTAACCAATACTACAAAACACTTCTAAAAACGCAAAATTTTTTCACAGTGTATCAAATTATCACTTTTTTGGAATATCAATTGGTGTAAATTCTTAAATTTTAAACATTGAATTCCAAGATAACAACATGTCGTAAAGCAGTAATTACTGGCTTCATTCGACATACATGTGTTTATATGCGAACTATGGTATAAAACGGTTGAGATATATGGGATGGATTTATCTGGTGCCGTTAGTGCATTTACACCAGGAACTTTTTACCTTGTTTCCCCTACTTGTATTTACAAATTTTAAAACCGACACATTAATCTGTAGACTATAAAAGGTCTGATATTTACTTCATAAATTAGTATTCGGCTGGCATCACAAATTAGTATTCTTCAACTGTTATCTGATGACATCACCCAGCTCCATCAAAAGTTAGACAAGATTTTGGATTCAACCGGACACCTTGGCTCCAGCTCATCTGAAATTCTTTCTAAATTTCATACCATCTGTTCCATGATATCTTCCGTCTCCTCCTCTATCGATGACCTGCGTGAACACTTCTCCGACCTTACCCAATCCACTGCACCTGGTTCGTCCACTCTGCTGCCCGTCATCGACGATTTACGGCGGAGTATTAAGCAACTCAAAGCTGATGTTGGCTCTTGGAATTGCTCCACTTCACACAACTCGGATCTGGTGCGCTCACTCTGCGCTGATGTCAAAAATCTGTTAGCCCGCCCTGCTGTTTCTGCTCCTCCTGCTGCTCCAGTCGTGGCCCGCCCAGAATCAACATCCCATCCGGTACGCGCTTCGAGTCCGCCTCGCCTTGAACCAGATCTGGGACCTCCTTCTGCCCCGGCTCCATCGATTGAAATGTTCGGCACAACGTGGACCAAAGAGGATTGGTCTCACCGGATCTCTAAACTACGCAACAACAGCATCCTCGCTCAAGATGACCTATCGCCTTTCATCTTAAATGGTGCCCGCGTTTCTCTGATGCTTCCTGGGTTCGGAGCTTCTTCAAGAAGCACTTCTCTTTTCACCCCGTCAGCTGCACCAAAATATCGTCAGCCGGACAACCAAATAATTTCCGTGTCCATGTCCCCTCAAAATACGCCTGACTTCTCTCCGTTCCATCCAACCGCAGTATCTCTATAGGTAACGTCCGTATCTCTAAGTTTTGTAATAAGTCCTCTAAGTCAGTTAAGTTTAGCTCTAATTTACCTAAGCCTAACACTAGCCATACTGTTAATTCTAACAATAGTCTTAGAACTTTTACTAAACCTAGTTTACGTATCTGTAATCCAGTCCCCTCCACCCCTAAGATTAACATCAACTCCATTCCCTCTAAGCCCAACTCTAAGCTCAACTCCATTCCACCCCCTCCCTTTCCAATAAGGGCACCCCGACGTTAGCACCCTCCGCTCCCTCTCTCACAGATCGAATCCCTTCTCCCGTTACCACCTCGATATCTCCCCTTCCACCTCAGATAAACCCTCCTTTATCGACCCTCTCCTCCCTCCGGTCGTGAAGTTAACTCGGCTTTCGGCTGAATCCCCTGAAGGCCATTACTTGCTTTCTCGCCTTCGCGACGCAGGATTTACGACAATGTGCGACTCTTCCTAGCCTACCTTCATGATAAAGCAGATCACATCTGCATCGATGGTAAAACTCGTACCAACGTCATAGTCTCCTTATACCAAGAGGGACTCCCGACCGACCCCACTGTCCTGCGACAGCTTTTCCTCAAATCCCACCCAGCATTTGACGTCCCTCCCCAACAAATTTCCGATGACCTGTCCACCTTTGCCTCTTACCTTAACTCCAAACGCATTTCCCATCTACAGAAAAGTCGAATTGACTCAAAAAATTACTATTCCTCCTAACCCCCCCCCCCCACCTATTCCTCTGCCACATCCTCTCCCCCCACCTAACCTTGCTCAATCTGTTATTGCTCTATACTACCAAAATGTCAGAGGCCTCCGTACCAAAACCGCCTCGGTTTTTAAGAATTCCCTCTCCTTTCCTTTTGACATATTTGCCCTTACCGAGAATAACTTAACCCCCAGTATCTTCAGTAACGAACTTTTCCCCGCGGCTTTTTCAGTTTTCCGCGCCGATCCCTGTGTCGACGGCTCAACCCCTTCCAACCGCGGCGTACTCCTTGCCGTGCACACTCGTTTCGGCGCCAGCCTCCTCACTTCTTCTAATTCCTCACTCTCCAATTTTGTCTTCGTCAAAGTCTCTACTACTGGCAAATTCCTGTACGTACTCTGTGCATACATTCGCCCCTCCCAACCACTTGAGGCTTTACTTGTCAACCGCCTCTCTAACTCCGGTCTCTACCAAGTCAGCGACATAACCAATAATCTGGGTAGACAGCTCGACCTTGTCTTTTCCTCTGACCCAGTTAACTCGGTTGTCTCTCAGAGCTGCCACCTTCTCTCTACTCTCGACGAGTATCACCCACCACTACTTCTTACTCTTGGTCTTGTGACCCCTCCTCTCCACACTACCTCTGAGACTTTTTTACCAATTCAATTTCCGCGGAGGCGACTATGGCAAATTGAACTACCTGCTCTCCCAATCATCCCTTCTTTCCATCACAGCCAAATCCCAGCTTTCCGTTGCTGATGCCCTCGACGCTTTTTATTCCGAACTCGTTGCCTGCATTGCCCAATCTTTTCCCTATCAACCCCGCAGAGATCATGCCTCCTCCCTCCCTTGGTATAATAAAGAACTTCGATCCCTCCGGAACAAAAGAAACAAACTATGGCAATCTTACCTAGTTTCTCGTTCCGATCGCGACCTCTCCAATTACCTCACCGCGGCTTCCCTCTTTTCCGCTCGTAGTGAATCTTTTTATTTTGACTATCTGAGTCATATGCAGTCAACCCTCATCTCCGATCCCAAACGCTTTTACCAATTTATTAACTTCAAAAGGAAATCTAGCGGTTACCCATCTACTCTTAAACTCAACGGCAATTCTTCCTCCGACCCCCATGCAATAGCTAATCTCTTTGCTCACCACTTTAGTCAGTCTTTCAGTGAGCATATTTTCGAGCCTGACACTAGCTATTTCCACTTTATGGCCTCCCGTCCTCAGACCTCCCTTGCCTCCATTAATATCGAACTTACAATGGTTGCTTCCGCCATTGCTGCCCTTCCCGCCGACCATAACCCTGGCCCTGACGGTATCCCCGTTCTTATTCTAAAAGAGTGCGCCCAACACTCGATCGTCCCCCTTTCCTCTATTTTTCAACTCTCCATCTCCCAAGGAGTTTTTCCTCCCAGGTGGAAAGACTCCTTTATCATCCCCATCCATAAAATGGGCTGTAAGAGTGAAATTTCCAACTACCGCCCCATTGCTAAACTCTCCACCATACCTAAACTCTTCGAAAGCATCGTTTACGACTGCTTGTTCTTTCACTGCAAATCCATTTTTTCCCCGTCCCAGCATGGCTTCCTCAGAGGCAGGTCTACAGTCACGAACCTTACCGACTTCATCTCAAGTACCCTGTGTGCCCTTGAAAAAGGCAACGAGATTGACGTCGTCGCCACCAACTTCAGTAAGGCATTTGATAAAATCTCGCACGCTTTAATCCTCTTCAAACTTCACTCCCTTGGCTTTAATCAGCTTTTTTCCTCCTGGATGAAGTCCTATCTCGAACATCGCCAGTAGGGTCCTTTTTTGCTCCTCTACCTCCAGCCCTTTTGTAGCCAACTTGGGGGTCCCCCAGGGCAGCCACTTAGGTCCGTTGCTTTTCATTCTGTCTATTAACGATGTCGAGTGTGTCATCAAGCACTCTGACCTCTCCATCTACGCCGACGATATGAAAATCTCCAAACGGATATCCTCTACCTCCGACCCCTGTCTTCTTCAGAGCGATCTCGACCAGTTTAGCATTTGGTGCACAAAAAACTCTCTTGAGCTTAATGTCTCCAAATGCCAATCCATCACCTACTCCCGCAGACGCCCCACTCCCCCCCCCCCCGAGTCTATCGTTTCTCTGGCAAACCCATCCCCCCGTATCCTCTCTTCGCGATCTAGGTGTCATCTGTGATAGCGAACTGAACTTTCGCGAACACATTGACAATGTGATTGCAAGAACCAACTCCGCGCTAGGCTTCGTGAAACGATGGTCCAAGGAGTTCCTCGACCCCTACGTTTCCAAATCCCTCTTTGTCATCTTCGTTAGACCTCTCCTAGAGTACGCTAACCAAGTTTGGTCTCCCTCCCAATCCAACAGTATTAACAGGATTGAGGCTGTACAACGCAGGTTCCTTCGTTTCGCTCTTCGTGAGCTTCCCTGGTCTGTCCCTCATAACCTTCCGCCCTACAAAAACCGCCTGTTACTTATTAACCTGCAGCCCCTATGGAAGCGGCGTGACCTCGCTGATATTACCTTTATTCATCAACTGCTTATCGGCGAGATCGACTGCCCCTCTCTTCTTCAACGGGTCCCCATTTACACCAATCCCCGTACCCTCCGTTCGGCCCCTCTCTTTCGCCCTGCTTACCACCGCACCAACTACGGCCTTTCTAAGCCCCTCACGCGAATGCTTCGTAAAGCCAACTTCCTCCCATCCTTTGACTTCCACGTGAGTAAAGCGTCACTCAGGAACAGCCTTAATAACCCCCCTTAAAGCTTTGCCCGCCCCATTCCCTTTCCCTATTTTTTTTTGTATATTTTTTATTTTTTATTTTTGTTTTCTTGTATTCTTATTATTTGTTAGTTTAATTTCTAGTCTTAAGTTCTTTTTTATGTAGCTTGTATTAAGCGCAATAAATAAATAAAAATAAATAAATAAAAAGTAGCATTAGCACCTTTAGTTAAATAAATCATTTCGATATTATCATTTAACACAGATTAAATATTATTTTAAAAATTATGTAATTTGAGTCCCATATATACTCTCGATCTAATTTTATAAAAAAATATTGACAGTACAATTATTACACTAATACGTACTGCTTAAATCTTTTAAAAATACATATACGTTTTTTAGAACGAACAATTAAATTTTGCGTAACTTTATTAGAGCATTACTTCTACTTACAATAAAATAAAACCTCTCTATAAAGTCTTAAAATTTTAAGGGCATTTTCATATTTAGAAAACTTTACTTGAAACGACCGTAGGGAATACCTTATATCATACTTTCTAATGTAAAGAAGCTTCTCCAGCTAAGTATGCTCCTACATATATACAATTTACATTGTCTTTCATGATCTTCGATGACCGAAAAAATACTTTAAAAACCTTCATAGGGAGGGTCTGTACGCTGGTGCCTACTAAAAAGGAACAAAACGAGAAGCCCGAAAATTGTATCCCAATAAGAGCTCAAAGAGCGAACCGGGCTCCACTAAACATAAAGAGAATCATGTTTCAGGACCGTCCATTTACGAAACACCTGTTAATGGCCTGACCTGCAACTTTCCATTTCTAGTGCAAAAAAATCAAGTAAAAATGTATGCTGTATTTTGAAGATGACAACCGTATGGCATGAATTACTTGACTCATAATATTAAAGTGCCCCCAAATCTACATTAAGAATGCAGCATAAATTAGTTTACTTATAAGAGATGCTTTTTTTTATTTTTCACAGAAAGATTCTTAAAAGATGATGATACTGGAATTAATGTTTAATGGAAACATGAATTTTAGTAAAGTAAGTATAAACATTAATTTCCTAAAATTAGCGTATTCCAAGATGTGCAAGGTGTCATTGCATCTAATTTAATAAAAATATGACGATAACCATGTACAAGTACTTCTATCAAAATTCACTCACAGAAATAGTAATCTAAAATCACAGAGCCCTTTTAAAGCACCTTCCCCGTTCTACATAGACATAAGTTTTTAATAGTAAATTCTGCCACTATCGCATTACACAACCAATAAGTATATTTCTCGTAATGAGTTACTTACATACTACAACAGGACTTAAGTAAACTTCATCCTTCACCCGTACTGGTCTGGAAATTAAGCAGGCCAAGGAAACGGTTCACTTCATCTATTCCAGCACGCAGAAGGTTATTGTTGTTTACCCTATTTTATCCAGTAAATCTGGCATTGAATTCTTCAAAACAACCGCATAAATTTGATTACTTCCACAGAATTTATGCTACCCGTCGATTTGCGAATCTCTTTGGTATTCCCAGACAGTCTCTCTTTCGGTTTCGTCTACTACACCGTAAATGAAAATTATATCGGCGTATTCCTCAAAAGTAAATTCAACCATATTTAATTAATTCAGCTTAGAATACTCGCAGCCATCGCTTGTTTTTCAACTATGATCGATACTCTTGCTGACTGAAAATCTTTTATAAGAATATCCGGCGGTATTAGTAGCAGACTAGTACTAGAAAGTACATCCAAGTACACTGGCCAAGACAAACTAATTACAGAATTAAAAAAAAAATTCCATTATCCTTTTACTGACTTTTCTGCAGTAATTATTAAAACTAATAAGCTGTGTATATTAAACAAACACTATCGACAATTTTTGAAGATATTTTGTTAATTTTACGACTTTTGCACACAGGGAAATGACACAATAAAATACTAATCGAAGTTTTCTAAGAAATAGATTTTTCTACATCTAATTAACCTGGATATTTTGTAGCTTTTTGGAAAGGTAATACGATTACGTGAATTAATTCTGTAGCGTTCGGACGTGTTTTGCTTTTGCTCCGCCTTTTACCTTCGTTTCTGTGTTCTCCCCTGGTTTTCTCTGGCCCGTACTTTAGTCCAATCTACAGCCTATTTGCCTATTCGTGATTGTGATTTGGTACTTCTAATCAAACTTACTCTCTGTGATCAATACTGTGCACTTATTAATCAATTTCATATCTTCGCCTTCCGTCTTCCCAACGGCTGTTTTGCTTTGCTCGTTTCTGAGTCACCACTCTGCTTGCGTTCGCTGTTTCTTTCTTCTGTGCCAGTTTCGCGCTCAGCTATAATTATCAACCTGCTGCACCGTGTTGCACTCAACTTAAGCTGTGTTATCGTGCTGTTTACTTATTCTACGATGAGCGCCTGTGAAGTATGCAATGGTGCGTTCACTGGGGTGCTTACTGAGTGCGATGGAATTTGCAATCAATCGTTCCATGTAACATGCTTAAAGCGTAGCGCCCGCTCTCAATCAACTTCATCACTTTCTACATGTAGCGATTGCTCTGAGATCAAGCCCTGTCACATCCTGAGATCGCTGGCCGCAATCTCTAATTCTTTCTCCAGTGATCAATCTCTGCTAGCCGACAAGTTGCAGTCTATCGTCTCCAACCTTGCCGGCTTTCAGGCGGTGTCAGATGATCTTGGTACGATCACTGAAAAGCTTGACTGCATCACAAAAATCGCCACTGCCGTCGAATCTGGCACGAAGGTTTTGCTTGAATCTACACACCGGCTCTCCACCAAGCTGTCCGTCACTACAAGCTCTCTGGATGATCTTCACGATGCACTCTCACGTTCTGAATCGCCCGCGTGCATCATGCCTGCAATAACCTCTGTTCCTGCTCTGCTGCCGTGTCTTCTAACTCTAAGCTTCTCGCCTCTATTTCTGCCATCACCGCCGCTTCCGCTGCTGCTTCACCTCCTGCTCCCTCGCCCTCGGATGCTCAACGTGTTGCTATTCCTACGGCTAACCGCAATAGTTCAGAAGAAATGCGCAGTGACGCGATTCCAGCTCCTCCCTCAAAAGATCACGACGCTGTTATTCTTGTTTCGCCGACCATAACTGACGCTTCTCTTCCCCACAAGGATGCTGTTCCTGACTCCTCCTCAGTTCCATCTCTAAGGATGTTCGGCACTACATGGACTCTTGCTGACTGGAATCAGAGACTCTCCAAGCTAGCTAGAGGCTGCCTTTCCACTTCATCAAGCGAAACTTCTTTATTCCTAATTACAGGCGCCCCCCGATACTCCAATGCTACTTGGGTGAAAAGTTTCTTTAAACGCAAATTTAGCATTGTTTTGACCAGATGCACTAAAACTTCATCGCCCGGAAGATTTGTGATAGGCATTCCTATCAAATACGCCTGGCTTTTCGATACTTCTTCCAATCTAGTTCTTAGTCTTGGTAATATTCGTATTTCTAAATTTAAATCTAATTCTGTCAAATTTAACACTATTCCACCTATTACTCACTCTAATTGTAATCCTAATCCCAACCCTATCGATAAACCGAAATCCAACCCCAATCCTACCTTTAATTCTAAGTCTAACCCTAATACTAATGTTAAATCTAAGTCTAACCCTAATACTAAGTCTAAGTCTAACCCTTTATAATGCTAAATCTAAGTCTAACCCCTCTAATAATGCTATACCTAAGTCCAACTCGCATAAGTCTTCTTCCTCAGCTAACCCCTGCAACAATACTAAGCCTAAGCCTTTTTCGTATCCTATCGCTAAACCCAAGTCCTCCTCTTCAGCTAAACGCATTCCCAATCCTCCCAACTCAATCTCTACCCCAATTTCGGAGTCCAATTCCAATTGGCAACTCAAACCCGGCGTTTTTCCCAACTTTAATTTTTCTACCCCACCCAAATACCCCAACTTCGTCAAGTCTCAGACGCTGTACCCTTCTAACTCTCCCCCCCCCTCCCGTCCCCTTTCATCTCCCGTTACGGTTCCTCCTCCTCCCTGTCTAAGCCCACCCGCTTTGACCTCTGGCAAACCGTCGTTTATCGATCCTCTTCTCCCTCCGATCGTTAAACTCACAATGCGCTCCGCTGGGTCTACTGATGGTCGTTATCTTCTGTCCCGCTTTCGTGAGCATAGGATCTACGATAACGTTCGTCTGCTTCTCGCCTACCTCCACGATAAGCCTGACTCCGTATGCATCGACGGCAAAACCAAAACGAACGTGCTGGTTGCAATACACCAAGAAGGCCTCCCCACTGATCTTGCAACCCTGCGTGAGCTTTTTATCAAGTTTCACGTTGAATTAGGCATCACTCCCGATAAGGTCTCCACGGATCTTGCCACCTTTGCTTCTTACGTCAGCTCTCGCAGAGTCTCCTACCTTCAAAAGGCGCGTAATGACCACAAACATTATTTTAATTCCTAACTCCACCACTTCTTCCCTCTCCTCTGCCCCTTTATCCCATACTCTCCCCTCTTCTGACCTTTTATCATTGTATTACCAAAATGTGCGTGGTCTGCGTACCAAGACTTGTACTGTTTTCCAGAACTCCCTTATCCTTCCCTTCGACATTTTTGCCCTCACCGAGACTAATTTAACCCCCAATATCTACAGCAATGAACTTTTTTCAGCAGATTTTACTGTCTTCCGTGCCGACGCCTGTGATGCTGACTTAACCCCTCTTAATCGCGGCGTCCTCCTTGCGGCACATAATCGCTTAGATGCCAGTCTCTTTACTTCCTCTAACTCTCCTGACTGTAATTTCGTTGGTATCAAAATTCCACTGACTCGCAAACTTCTGTATATCCTCTGTGTCTACATTCGCCCCTCGCGACCGCTTGAGGCGTACAAAGTTTGCACCGACGCGATCGATTCCCTCTTTAATACCTTAGGGCCTAACGATGAAGTCATTGTCCTTGGCGACTTCAACCTTCCTCGCCTTCAGTGGCTTAGGTCTGATGACGAGCTCCATTTTATTCCCTCCAACGCCCTCTCTGACAAAGAGACTCTCTTTTCCGACCGGCTCTCTGACTCAGGTCTCTGCCAAATCAGTGGCATAACCAATTATCTTGGCAGACAGCTCGACCTGATCTTTTCATCTGACCCCGTCAACTCGGTCGTCATTCGCAGTCCCCATCTTCTCTCTACCCTAGACCCGCATCACCCTCCTCTCTTTTTATCCCTTTCTCTCACACCCTCCCTTCTCCACCCCATTCCTGAGACGTCTTACCACTTCAACTTCCGTGCTGGTGACTTTGGTAAGCTAAATCACTTACTTAGCTTATCACCCCTTCCCTCGCTGTCAGCTAATTCACAGCTCTCTGTTGCTGATGCGCTCGACGTCTTCTACAGCGTACTTTTGGATTGTATGGCCCAATCCTTTCCCTCTCAACCTCGGAAGAGCCAAGCCTCCTCTCCCCCCTGGTACAATAAAGAACTTCGTTCCCTACGGAATAGGAGAAACAAGCTTTGGCAGGCTTACCTAATTTCTCGCTCCGATCGAGACTTCTCCGATTATCTCTCGGCGTATTCCCTCTTCTCCTCTCGCAGCGACTCCTCTCATCAAGAGTACCTGAGTCGGATGCAATCAACCCTTATCTCCGACCCTAAACGCTTCTTCCAATTTATCAACGTCAAAAGAAAATCCAATGGCTACCCTTCGACTCTCAAGCTCAATGACTCTTCTTCCTCCGACCCTCGCGATATTGCCAATCTTTTCGCACTTCACTTTAGTGAATCTTTCAGTGACCACTCCTCCGAGCCTGACGCCAGCTATTTCCATTTCTTGAGCTCAAGTCCCCAGACCTCGCTGGCTTCCATCAATATTGACCCCGTAATGGTGGCAACCTCTATCAACACCCTTACGGATGATCACAATCCCGGCCCCGATGGTATCCCTGCCATTGTACTAAAGGAGTGTGCCCAACACTTGCTCGTTCCCCTCACCTTCATTTTTCAACTTTCTATTACCCAAGGCTTTTTCCCTGCTAGGTGGAAGGACTCTTTTATCATCCCCATCCATAAGAAAGGTTGTAAAAGTGATATTTCCAACTACCGTCCTATTGCCAAACTCTCCTGCATACCCAAACTCTTTGAAAGCATCATCTACGATTGTATGTTCTTTCATTGCAAATCCTTATTCTCCTCATCCCAACATGGCTTCCTCAGAGGCAGATCTACTACCACTAACCTCGTTAACTTTGTCTCCACTACTCGATGTGCTTTGGAAAATGGTGATGAAGTCGACGTCATTGCCACAGACTTTAGTAAGGCGTTTGATAAAATCTCGCATAAGCTAATCCTCTTCAAACTTCACTCTCTTGGCTTCAACCAGCTCTTTCTTGCCTGGATTGAGTCCTATCTCGTTCACCGGAAATACAAGGTCCTCTTCAACTCTGTGTCCTCCAACTCCTTTGTGGCCAACTCGGGAGTCCCTCAAGGTAGTCACTTAGGCCCCCTACTTTTCATCCTGGCTATTAATGATGTTGAGCACATTATCAAACACTCCGACCTTTCCATCTACGCCGACGATATGAAGATCTCCAAACTTATCTCCTCCTCCTCGGACACCCAACTTCTCCAACTCGACCTCGATAACTTTTGCACTTGGTGCCAGAAAAACTTCCTCGAGCTAAACGTCTCCAAATGCCAATGTATCACCTTCTCCCGTAGACGTCCTCCTTCCTTTCCCAGAGTCTATCTGCTGTCCGGCCTAGGCATACCTAGGGTATCTTCCTTGCGCGATCTCGGTGTCGTCTGTGATAGCGAACTAAATTTTCGTGACCACATCGACAGCGTGGTTTCTAAAGCCAGCTCCACTCTTGGGTTTGTCAAGCGCTGGTCCAAAGAGTTTTCCAACCCCTATGTAGCCAAATCCCTTTACATAACGTTCATCCGCCCTCTCCTTGAATACGCCAGCCAAGTTTGGTCTCCCTCTCAATCCTCGACCATCAATCGCATCGAAGCAGTCCAGCGCAGATTTCTCCGCTTTGCGCTACGTCTGCTCCCCTGGTCTGATCGCCAGCATCTCCCTCCTTACGAAGACCGCCTGATGCTGATTGACCTACAGTCCTTGCGGAAACGGCGTGTCATTGCTGATGTCATCTTTATACATCAGCTCCTCTCCGGTGTGATTGACTGCCCTCCCCTTCTCCAACGAGTTTTCTTTTACACTAACCCCCGTAACCTAAGAACAGCCCCCCTCTTTCGTCCAAATTTCCACCGCACCAACTATGGTTTCTCTGAACCCCTCACCCGAATGCTTCGGATCGCCAATTCTCTCCCTTCTTTTGACTTCCACGTGAGTAAATCATCTCTGAGGTTTGAGCTCAACCGTCTCACGTGACTTCCCATCTTACATCCCCTGCTTCCTTTCCCTTAATTAGTTGTAATTAGTTGTAATCCCTATATTTAAGTATTTTTTATAGCTTGTATTAAGCGAATAAATAAATAAATAATGAGCTATAATTGATAAAAGTAATAAATAGGTGCATTAATTACGTGAATTTCGGAGAAATTCAATGAAAACGTGAATTGTAAGAAAATGAAAAACATTTTTATGATTTCAGAAATAAGTGTATCTGCAGTGGATAGAGGTGGGTCAACATTGTTGACATTTCTGGGAATTAAATGGATATTGAGTAAATCAAAAGTAAAATAGTGATGTGCATAACATATGTAAAAACTTGGAATTTACAAATCTCCCTGTAACTCCCAAACGATTGAGATTCCCCCATCCCTTCTGCCATATAATTGTTCTTTCTTTTGCCGAGGTCAGATTTTCATCTCCCTCATTTTGGCATTCCACTAAGAAACACCTTGTAAAGGGTGTTTTTTTAAGAGATTGAGAACTTTAAATAATAATGCCAGACAGAAATATTGTTGGTGGCTTGAATATTGGCTTCCAATACTTCAAGAGTTACTCGTTTGTCGGCATAAACCAATGACTTAACATGGCCCCATAAAAAGTAATCGAGAGGCGTTAAGTCACACGAACGAGGGTGCCAGTTAACAGAACCACTTCTGAAAACGAAGTTGTCACCAAATTGATTTTGCAATAAATTGATGGTTAAGCGCGCTGTATAGCAAGTTGCGCCCGTCTTGTTGGAGCCAAATGTCGTCGATGTTTAGCTGATTAATTTTTGGAAACAAAAAATCAGTCAACATGGCTCGATAGCACTCGCCATTCACCGTAACGGAAGCTGCTACCTCATTTCGAAAGAAATAAGGACCGATGATGCCACCAGCGTTCAAACCGCACCAAACAGTCAATTTTAATGGATATAATGGTGATTCGTTAATGGCATGAGGATTGTTTTCGCTCCATATACAGCAAGTTTGCTTATTCACGAAGCCATTTAACCAGAAATAAATAAAGAATAAAAAAAAAAATCGATAAAAATGCTCATCTTCGGCCAATTTCAAATTAGCCCAATCAGCAAAAATGAGACGTAAACGATGGTCATTTGGCTTTAATTCTTGCACGAGCTGTATTTTATAGGCACGTAAGCCAAGATCCTTTCGTAAAATGTTTCACGTAGTCGAAGGACAAAGGCCAACAAGTTGAGAACGGCGACAAATCGACATTTCGACGTCTTCTTCAACACGTCGCGCTACAGCAGCAGCCAACATCATTACGTAAAATTTTCCACGTAGTCGAAGGATAAAGGCCAACAAATTGAGAATGGCGACGAATCGACATTTCGGCGTCTTCTTCAACACTTCGCGCTACAGCAGCAATATTCTCTTCAGTACACACATTTCTTTATCTTGTTGATGGTTTTGAATCGAGAAGAGTAAAATTAGTTCGAAAACGATTAATAACTGCATGAATTTCTTGCTCACTATGCCGATTATGTTGACCGTAAAATGGACGAAGTGCACTATGAACTTCGCGAACAGATTTATTTTTTTCAAAGTAAATTTCCACAATTTGGAAGCATGTTCTGGCATTAAACGATTCTTGATGAATTGTCAAACCTTGCTGAACAGAAATGTCAATACAGTATTACATTCTCAACTGTCAAACCATAGACAACAACCGTCGAAAGTTCTCATGCAGCTAAAAAATCACCTATTATAACGAGCATGAACAAACATATAAAATAGTGGTATGCATACCATGAAAAATTGAAATGTATTTTGCGAAGAACCTTATAAATTCCAAACGGTTGAGATATACCACCCACCTCCCTCCTGTCATACAATTTTTGGTTTGCTTAGGTCAGATCTTTCATGCCACTCATTTTGTCAACATTATTAATTACCTTTTCAAAGACGCTGTCATTATGTTAAATTACGTATATCATAATATAATATAATAATAATAATAATAAAAGCTCCACAAGAGCACGGAATAATTGTTTCATTGCTTTTAATCAATAATCGGTTAGTGGTGCGGTAGGAAAATTTCGTCGTTAAATACGTGGTCATATAAAACCAACTGCGCAAAGATTGTAATGAGACTGGCTGAATACGAGACAAACTTAATCATTACCAGTCCCAGAGCAGTCGTTCGGGCGAGAATGTCGCTACTGTGGATGCAAAACTAACAGCCAGGCGATTTCTATCTATTGACGAGAAACGTATAGATGTATAATTGATTAATGTTTTACATAAATTAACTTATCGGTGAAGTCAGAAAAAAGAAACGTCTATGAATTAGCTCAGCCTACATTGAAGGACCTATGGGAAATATTATACTTAATAACAATTGTTTTTAATTACCCAGTAGAGTTAATAAGACTTATAAAACTAATGTTATCAGGCCCTTAGTAAAACTCTTTATACCATACCTTTCAATCTAAGAGATTTCTCATAAAAAATGCCATTATAGATAAATGAAAAAAAAACATTTGATGCAATCGGGTTTCTTTACTGTTGCTGCCTGCATGTCAAGGCATAAATGTTATGTGGTAGACGTGGCCAATCCTAGAACGGAAGTAATGCCATATAGACTACTAAGTAAGTGAGATCTTGGGGATGACGGAACACATTACTTTAGCATACGATATCCCTATGATGGTAAATACTTCCAAAGGCAGTAATAAGTAAGCACTTACAAGCTTAGTCAATAATTGAAAATAAATTCCTTTTACAGTAACTGTGCCTGCTCTATCATTTTTGAGGAATAATGGGCCAGTAATGCCACCAGACCATAAACCACACAAAACAGTCTTATCTGCAATTTTCCTTGTTAACAAACACCAGAAATATGAAATGTGATCGTCATAAAAGGTCATATTTTACCAAAATAAGGATCAATTTTATGTTGCTCTAAAGCCCAAACAGCAAATCTGAGACGCAATGCATGATCATTAAGGTTTGTGAGTTTGTGGACGATCTTTTCACGTTGCTTGCCTAAAACGCGGCGCTAGATCACTTTCTTCGGCTGCTCTCTCCACTTGTAACGATTGCTCTGACATCAAGCCATGTCATGTTCTTTGTGCTTTGGCTACCGTTGCTGATTCCATCTCCAACGAGCAGTCCCACCTTGGCGCGAAGTTGCAGTCCTTAACGCCAAACTGTTCCAGCGACCCTCTCAGAGGAGTTCTCCTCTATCAATTCGAAATTAGACAGAATTCACAGTATTATCATAGCCGCAGACTCAAAGATGGAGGCACTCCTTGCTAAGTTTCATGTGCTGTCTTCCAATTTATCATCAGCGGCGCGCACAATTGATGACCTCTACTCAGCGTTCTCCGTCGCCGATCTTCCCGCGTGGGTTCTGCCTGCTGTTGACGACGTCCGCCGGAGTATGAAGTAGATTAGGAATAACCTCGGCTGTTGCTCAGCGGCTGTTTCCGCTAATGCTGCGCTCTTGGGCTCCATTTCCGCCGATTTCGCCTATCCGCTAGATCACCCTCTCCGCTGTCGCCTGCTGTTGCTGCCCCATCCCGGTTTTCTCGGAGCACTGCTAAATCTTCATCTGTTCCTGCTGCAATTGATATCACCCCTGAACGTGTTTCCGTACCGTCTCCTCCCACCGCACCATCTCCGCCGTCTCAGACTGCTGCCGCCCTGGCCGCACGCCCCACCATAGTCGATGTCAGCCTACCGGAGCATCATTCTTTACCCTCTACGTCATTAGTTTCGGTCCAGACTACTGACTCGGACCTCGCTACTCCGGTCAGTAAATTCGGCACTCACTGGTCCGAAAACGAATTGAATTGTAGGCTGGAGAAATTGCATCGTGTCAACATTGATACGTCCGAGTCATCTTCCATACTCCTTGCGGATGGCGCCCCTCAACTAGCTGATGCGATTTGGATCCGTGATTTCTTCAGCAAGCACTTTTCTTTTCATCCCTTTGCCTGTGTAAAATTCGGCTCCTCCAACCCCAGCGAGTCATCTAAATTCAAAGCAATTATTCACCAGAAGTACGCTTGGCTGTTCTCCACCCCCGTCAGCTACGTCTACTTCGTATCCTATTGCTAAACCTAAGTCTTATTCTTCGGCTAAACGCATCCCCAATCCTCCCAACTCCATCACTGCTCCAATTTCGGACTCAAATTCCAATTAGCAGCTCAAAGCCGGCGTTTTTCCAAATTTTAATTTTTCTACCACCAAATACCCCAACTTCGTCAAGTCTCACACCCTGTATCCTTTTATCCTTCCTCCCCCTCCCGTCCTCCTTCATCTCCCGCTTCAGTCCCTCCTCCTTCTTGTCTAAGCCCATTCGCTCAGACCTTTGCCAAACTGTCGTTTATCGACCCTCTTCTACCTCCGATCGTAAAGCTCACAATGCGATCCGCTGGGTCCACTGAAGGACGTTATCTTCTGTCCCGTTTTCGTGAGCACAGGATCTACGATAACGTTCGTCTGCCTCTCGCCTACCTCCACGACAAGCTCGACTCCGTATGCATTGACGGGAAAACCAAAACTAACGTGCTGGTTGCAATTCACCAAGAAGGTCTCCCCAATGATCTTGCAACCCTGCGCGAGCTTTTTTTTAAGTTTCACATTGAATTAGGCGATAAGGTGTCTACGGATCTTGCTACCTTTGCTTCCTAAGTCAGCTCTCGCAGTCTTCCACCTTCAAAAAGCGCGTAATGACCACAAATCTTATTTTAATTCCTAACCCCACCACTTCTCCCCTCTCCTCTGCCCCATTGTCCCATACCCTCCCCTCCTCTGACATTTTGTCACTGTACTACCAAAATGTGCGTGGTCTGCGCACCAAAACTTGCGTTGTTTTCCAGAACTCCCTTATCTTTCCCTTCGACATTTTTGCCCTTACCGAAACTAATTTAACTCCCAGTATCTACAGAAATGAACTTTTTTCCGCGGATTTTTCTGTCTTCCGTGCCGACGCCTGCGATGCCAGTCTCTTTACTTCCTCTAACTCCCCTGACTGTAATTTCGTCGGTATCAAAATTTCACTAACCCGCAAACTCCTGTATATCCTCTGTGTCTACATTCGTCCCTCGCAATCGCTTAAGGCGTACAAAGTTGCCACCGACGCGGTTGATTCCCTTTTTAATACCTTAGGGCCTAACGATGAAGTCATTGTCCTTGGCGACTTTAACCTCCCTCGCCTTCAGTGGCTTCGGTCTGATGACAAACTCCATTTTATCCCTTCCAACGCCCTCTCTGACAAAGAGACTCTCTTTTCCGACCGTCTCTCTGATTTAGGTCTCTGCCAAATCAGTGGTATAACCAATTATCTTGGAAGACAGCTCGACCTGATCTTTTCGTCTGACCCCGTTAACTCGGTCGTCATTCGCAGTCCCCATCTTCTCTCTACCCTACACCCGTATCACCCTCCTCTCTTCTTGTCCCTTTATCTCGCACCCTCCCTTCTCTACCCCATTTCCGAGATGTCTTACCACTTCAACTTCCGCGGAGGCGACTTTGGTAAGCTAAATCACTTACTTGGCCTATCACTCCTTCCCTCGCTCTCAGCTGCATCACAGCTCTCTGTCGCTGATTCTCTCGACGTCTTCTACAGCGTACTTTTGGATTGTATGACCCAATCTTTTCCCTATCAAACTCGGAAGTGCCATGCCTCCTCTCCCCCCTGGTACAACAAGGAACTTCGTTCCCTACGGAATAGGAGAAACAAGCTGTGGCAGGCTTACCTAATCTCTCGCTCCGACCGCGACTTCTCCGATTACCTCTCGGTGGCTTCCCTCTTCTCCACTCGCCGCGACTCCTCTTATCAAGGGTACCTGAGTCGGATGCAATCAACCCTTATCTCCGACCCTAAACGCTTCTTCCAATTTATCAACATCAAAAGAAAATCCAACGGCTACCCTTCGACTCTCAAGCTCAATAACTCTTCTTCGACCCTCGCGCTATTGCCAACCTATTCGCACTTCACTTTAGTCAATCTTTCAGTGACCATTCTTCCAAGCCTGACGCCAGCTATTTCCATTTCTTGAGCTTAAGCCCTCAGACCTTCCATCATTATTGACCCCGTAATGGTGGCAACCTCTATCAATACCCTTACGGATGATCACAATCCTGGCCCCGATGGTATCCCTGCCATTGTACTAAAGGGGTGTGCCCAACACTTGCTCGGTCCCCTCACCTTCATTTTTCAACTTTCTATTACTCAAGGCACTTTCCCTGCCAGGTGGAAGGACTCCTTTATCATCGCCATCCATAAGAAAGGTTGTAAAAGCGACATTTCCAACTACCATCCTATTGCCAAACTCTTTGAAAGCATCATCTACGATTGTATGTTCTTTCATTGCAAATCCTTATTCTCCACATCCCAACATGGCTTCCTCAAAGGTAGAGCAACTACCACTAACCTCGTCAACTTTGTCTCCACTACGGCGTTGAAGTCGACGTCATTGCCACAGGCTTTAGCAAGGCGTTCGATAAAATCTCGCACAAGCTAATCCTCTTCAAACTTCACTCTCTTGGCTTAAATCAACTCTTTCTTGCCTGGATTGAGTCCTATCTCGTTCACCGCAAGTACAAGGTCCTCTCAGCTCTGTGGCCTTCAACTCTTTTGTGGCCAACTCGGGAGTCCCTCAAGGTAGCCACTTAGGTCCCTTACTTTTCATCCTGGCTATTAATGATGTTGAGCGTATTATCAAACATTCTGACCTCTCCATCTACGCCGATGATATGAAAATCTCTAAACTCATCTCCTCTTCCACGAACACCCAACTTCTCCAACTTGACCTCGATAACTTTGGCATCTAGTGCCATAATAGCTCTCTCGAGCTGAACATCTCCAAATGTCAATGCATTACCTACTCCCGCAGACGTATTCCTTTTGCCAGAGTCTATCTGCTGCCCGGCCTAGCCATACCTAGGGTATCCTCTTTGCGCGATCTCGGTGTCGTCTGTGACAACGAACTAAATTTTCGTGACCACATCGACAGCGTGATTTCTAAAGCCAGCTCCACTCTTGGCTTTGTTAAGCGCTGGTCCAAAGAGTTCTCCAACCCCTACGTAGCCTAAATCCCTTTACATCACGTTCGTCCGGCCTCTCCTTGAATACGCCAGCCAAGTTTGGTCCACGACCATCAGTCGTATCGAAGCAGTCCAGCGTAGATTTCTCCGCTTTGCGCTACGTCTGCTCCCCTGGTCTGATCGCTAGCATCTCCCTCCTTATGAATACCGCCTGATGCTGATTGACCTACAGCCCTTATGGAAACGGCGTGACATTGCTGATGTCAACTTTATCCATCAGCTCCTCTCCGATGAGATTGACTGCCTTTCCCTTCTTCAACGAGTTTCCTTTTACACTAACCCCCGTAACCTAAGAGCAGCCCCCCTCTTTCGCCCAATTTTCCACCGCATCAACTGTGGTTTTTCTGAACCCCTCACCTGTATGCTTCGGAATGCCCCTCCCTTCTTTTGACTTCCACGTGAGCAAATCATCTCTGAGGTTTGAGCTCAACTGTCTCACGTGATTTCCCCTCTTCCATCTCCTGCTCCCTTAGCCCCTCCACCCATTGGCCTTTAGTTAGTTTTAGTCCTAATTTTTAAGCGTTATTACTATGTAGCTTGTATTAAGCGAAAATAAATAAATTAAGCTTTAGTTCTTGAGTGAACTGATGTTATATGAATGTGAATCCAAAATTCTTACTTTGGCGAGTAATTGGCAAATTTCAGTTCTCACGTACACAGCAGATTTATAGTCTTCACTACGTTTTGTTTCCTGATACTTTGGTATCAGTATCACTTGAATCAAATTTATTCACTGGACGACGATGCAGGACAATTATATCGACCATAAAGTTCGTAAACTGCATAAATATAATGTTTCTCTCAGAGATTTATAATTTTTAGAATATATTTTAATAATTTACACGCATTGTTCAATTGTGCATTTATCCATGATGAAAGGGTATAATGCACTTGCAATAAATATCACAAAAATCAAGCACCCCTATTGAAAAAATTTTGTTTTCGTCAAAGTATTTAACAAACATTTTTTGATCTACTTCCCAACTTTCCTCGTCTCACAACAAGTATGTGAGCAAATGCCTCACAACCAAACACTCGAAAATGCTTGACATATGGTTTTCTTTTGTTCCTTATTTCATATGGGTTTTTATCGATTGACTTTAAAGTTAAACGGCTTTTAACATAATTTTCCGTAAAAAGAGCTTCACCCTGGTATTTTGTAAACCAATACTGAACAACGCTGAAGTGAATACCGTGAGAATGATGTCCAAAACATTTTTGTACTTAAGCTACATGACCTACGAGGACGGCGTGAAAGCTTCCGTTCCAAAGAGCGCTCAGAAACAGACTGTAAATTGCACAATCTCAAATCAAAATCCGACGCAAGTGCTTCAATGTAACTATTAGGTCCAACACCGCCATGCGAAACCGAATATGCTATTGATGGTGGAAATTTAAACGATGATCTTCTGATGCCTTCAGAGATCTTTCTTCCAATTCAAGATGATAATGGCTCCCAGAACAACTTCTTGTGTCACAGCATTCCTTGATAAATTCGTGAAAACCACAAGCATCAACATTTACCGCAATAGAATTGAGGTTTTTATTATCTAGGCCATAAACAAGACCCGCTCTCACTTTTATCGACTAAAGTAATTGTTGAACACTAAATTCCGGGAACTGAAAAATTATCAATCAGTGGTCAGGTACGAACTTACACCGCTGTCGATTAGTCACGGGACTGCCACTAACGAAACCCACATTTGTCATTTTGTTGACTTTCGTTCAATTTCTGTAGCTTTTCTTTTTAATTGACTGGTATTGACGACAATTTGCACACACGTTCGACTACTTTGGCCCGCTTTTAAATATGCACAGTGGAAAAATGTAAACAGCTCGCATCCGTATACATATATACTCTGAGTGTGCTACCTGCCTGTTCCCCATTCTCAATTCAGGATTCCCCTATGCTGGAACATTGCCTGGGGATGAAACTAACACCATGTATGCAGAGGCACACAGCGAGCCTGAAAAACACAGCAAGGTAAAAAAATGCTTCTTTTTATTGCCTACACTGTAGTAGGTGCCGCAGATGAAAATATTTGGCTAGCTATTCTTGTGTCTTTTAGTCTTATTGGAATTCCAATAAAGCATGGGAAGCAGTAGTTCTTTGCTGCTTTCTCTAATGGGAAAAATTTCCCCAGGCAGTTTTAGAAATTACATATGGGTTAGAGTTTTGGACTTGTATAGAGAGTGTCACATATAGTATTTCATGATCTTTGGTTCGATTTTTTCCAACTGCGCGAAGAGCTTCTGTTCGGATGTAGCCCTTTTCTCGTGCTGCCAAGAGCTGTCACGTTTTACACTCTTACCTGTCGAATTGACATACCAAACAAATTCGCGAGTGAGGTTTAAACATTCTCCCGCCTCCGAGTTGGGCCAACATGCAAATGATTTGGTCAATAAGAAATTCCTTACTTTTGTCGTACAGTTTGGTTCGAAAAATCCCTCGTCCAGTCCGCATGAATCGGACTATCTTCGCGCCTACATGGATTTTTGTAAACCCTTTTAGCCGTTAGTACGCCGTCCGCAGTATTAGTCGTATGTCAGTCAGAAAAGTGAGTTCTGGTTCCACGGGAACCGGTACTGGAGTTTGACATGATGCCTTCAGTGGGAGTGCTGATCGACCCTTCAGGTAAGGGTGAATCTTTGGGTGATTCATCGAGTTAACCGTTTGCCTTTTAGACACCCCTTGAACACTGTCAGACTTCTTATTGATATCTACCCTAGCCTTGGGATTGTATTTCGTTCCACAATTTGTCGAGCCTATTCTGAAATTAACCCAGTTGCCTCGAATGGACCGACGGTATGCTATGTAGTGCTGCTTCTAAATCAACCGGAGCCCGCGGTTTCATCATAACCGGCAACGTTGATGTCGATGGGGGTATTAATGACGGCATGTCGTCAATTTGTAAAGTGTCAGACTGCGTCATCGACGAAACTGAGGACGAAGGCAAGGATAATAATGAGGAGGATGGGGATGAGAATGAAAATGACGATGGTGAGAAAGAAGATGACGATGGTGAGGATGATTATGACAACAGCCTTCTTCCTCTGACCTTCATTTTTTTTGATGATTTGTATTATTTGCTGTAGATGATTAAGTGAATAATTAAAATTTGGAATAACACAATGGTGTTTGCCATTGAAGGTATATTGAACATGTATAAGTTTTATGCGGAAACTACACTGGTAGCTTGCAGATCTTGGCAACAGGTCTTATAAAGCTAGAGTTTTTAGTTTGAACTTCAACAACTCTTACATGATCATCGTTGCCATGGAATATTTTCGTTATTCTTCCCAACGGCCATCTAGTTGATGGTAGTGAATCGTCTTTTTAATATGGCGATATCATCGCTTCAATGGAGTTTCGTCGGTCAAAGTTGCGGATTCTGTAATAGCAATGATAAAGTGTCCGAGAGTAATCAAATTGTGACTATTAGCATCACTTGAAAGTGATATGAGCGGTCTGGAGTTTAGACAGGCTTTGATCTGGCTAGTGTGGTTGATAGTTCTTTAAACGTTAAGGTAGTGTTGTCTATGATTTTGTTTAAGTGGGTTTTGGTTGAATTTACACCAGCTTCCCATAGTCCGCCGAAGTGTGGCACTGATAGTGGATTGAAGTGCCAGTTTATCCCTTCCTTTTCGACGTTGCTCTTCATGTGGTCGTTTAAGATTCAATTTGCCTTAATAAAGTTAGTACAGCACCCTCGTCTGCTGACAAACCTTCGTAGTACGGCTATGAAAGCATCCGCCGTTAATTCGGTGACTGCTTCAATGTGTATTGCACGAGTAGCCATACATATAAATAAACAAATATATCATAAATTTTTACCAGGAAGGTCTTTCCACTGACCAGGCTACCCTTCGCGAGCTCTTTCTCAAGTTTCACGTCGAATGTGGCATTTCTCCCAATAAGGTATCCTCTGACCTAGCCACTTTCGCTTCCTACGTCAGCTTTCGGTGTATCTCCCACCGCCACAAAGCCCGGCGCGATCACAAATCTTATTTTAGTTCGTAACCCGACCGGCTCTTCTTTTCCTATCACTCCCTTACCCCCAGCCGTCCACCCGTCTGGCTACGCCCACTTTCTTGGGCTACGCCCACTTTCTTGGGCTACGCCCGCTTTCTATCCCTGTACTATCAAAATGCCAGAGGCTTGCTTACCAAAACTTCCGCAGTTTTTCAGAACTCTCTTCCTTTTACTTACGACATTTTTGTCCTTACCGACACTAACTTAACACCCAACATTTATAGTAATGAATTATTTCCCGCAAATTTTTCTGTTTTTCGTGCCGATGCCTGTGACGACGACTTAAGCCCCACTAATCGCGGCGTACTTCTCGCTGTGGTTAATCGTTTCGGTGCTAGTTTTCACACTTCCCATAATTCCTCATGACTTTGTCTGCGCCAAAATCACACTACTCAGCAAATTCCTGTATATATTCTGTGCATAAATTCGCCCCTCCCAATCGCTTGAGTCCTACAAACTTGTCACCGATGTGGTCGATTCCATCTTTAATTTCCTTCAGCCTAATGATGAAGTCATCGTTCTTGGCGACTTCAATCTCCCCCGTCTTGAATGACTTCGATATTCATGACGATCTCTACTACATCCCTTCTAACTCCCTCTCCGATAAGGAGACTTTATTTGTCGACCGCCTCTCCGACTCTGGTCTCTGCCAATTTAGCGGCATAACTAATAATCTTGGCAGACAGCTTGACCTGGTCTTTTCCTCTGATCCTGTTAATTCGGTTGTCTCTCGTAGCACTCATCTTCTCTCTACCCTCGATCAGTATCATCCTCCACTCTTTCGTACCCTTGCTCTAGTACCCACACTTCTCTACTCTACTTCTGAGACTTCTTCTTCTTCTTCTGAGACCATGCCTCCTCCCTCCTAAAAGTGAACTGATCACTTGCTGGATACCACCGAATTCGAAGAAGTCTGGAATGTGAGCGCACCGCCAGCAGACGAGAAACTGCCAGTGGTGATTGCAATAGCTGCAATTTTTAAGCTAAAGATCGGTTAGTGAGTGTACCAGTGAGGATACAGACATCAGGCCTAAATAAGGGCAAGATCAATAAAGCCGACCACGAGCGAACTTTTTCAATATAAACTAGTAGTCTAGCCGGTAAGGCGTTTCGGACGAAGTTTCGAGGACCAGAGTTCGAGCCCGACAGGTTCGGGCAATATTTTAATTTTAAATCAGCCAGCCTAGCACGTTTGTTGCAGGCATAGACTCTAGAAGTAAAAACAGCGGGTCATCCCGCAAACGCGATGACGAAAATGCTGCTAAGGAGAAAAATCCCTTAACAACCACTAGTGAATGCATAGCAACAATAAAAACTAAACCACTAGAAGCAACGAAGAGGTACGACCAAAAGGAAACTATGGCAGGCAGCAGTAATAAAAAAAAAAAGAAGGCTCATCGACGTCACAACTGATGGAAAGCAGCGTAACTCCTAAAACCAAAAGCAGCCCCAGAGATCAAAAAACATTAAACCAACGTTCCAAAAGAAAAAGAATCTTCATGCTTAGTGGACAGACAAAAGAAACAGAGTAAAAATATGAGCACCCAGGAAGAAACAGATCGGGACAGTTCATCATACGAAACGGAACCAAATAAATATAAAGGCTCTGGCAACAAATTCAAAGAGCTTAGTACTGATGAAAAAGAAAACGAAGCTAAACTGGAGCACCTTATAACTAAAATGAAAGTGAAGAACAACTCCAGGCACAGAACTTATCCGCAACAAACCCAACGAATGGCAGCGAAGACATCAACCAATCAAATGAGCATTAAGGTACCACCAATCAATATTTCCTACCAAACCCCAAGCGATACTTTAGCTATTTGTAAACTAGCTCTTAAGTCAGACTTTCTTATTAGGAGACAAAGTGAAAATAGACAATCTTTGCACGTACAAAACATGGACCAGTATAAAAAAATTAAAGAATGCCTCGAAAAGCGAGGACTCAGTTATTTTCTTTTACAGCCAAAAGTGAGCTCGTTTAAACTATTTTACTAAAAGGAATTGACCCCGTCACAGAACCGGAGGATTTACTTGAAGACCTGAAAAGAGAAGAAGAAGAAAAATTAAAATTTTTAGCACTCCTGCCTCTAGAGAAAGACAGAGAAAACTCCCAATATTTCTAGTGCAGCTCTCCCCAGAAAGCCATCTTGAAAAATTAAGGGAGATTAAACATATTAATCATCAAATGGTTTTCTGGGAAAAACTTAATAAAAGGGACACTGTACTGCAATGCATGCGATGCCAACGTTTTGGACACGCAGCAGCAAACTGCCGAATGGCATTTCGCTGCGTTAAATGTGAAAATAATCACGAGCCAGGACAGTGTCCTTTAGGTAAGGAAAGGGTGGAGGACACAAATAAATTATTTTGTGTTCTCTGCCAAAAACACGGGCATCCCGCTAATTATAGGGGATGCCCACGTTACGCAGAGCTGCGCGAAAGATTTCAAGCCCGGAAACAACAAATAGGAGAAACCAAAAAACAAAAACAAAATATGTTTAACAATTATGTTGTGCCGAAAGTCTCTTTTGCCCAAATGGCAGCGGGACAGAAAGCACCGAATTCGCAAGGAACTCAAAAGAGTACCTTACCCACCGACTCAAGCTCAGAGCCAGACGCTAAAGCTGTGCTAATGGCCATCTTCAATCAAGTAGCTCTACTGAATAAAAGGCTAAATGAGCAAGCGGAGAGAATCAACATAATATACTCCATGTTGTTTCCGGAAACGAGCGCTCCGTAAATTTTCTCTACGCAGGCCGGAGAAGCAACCTAAAGGTTATCAGTGTTAATGTTAATTCACTTATAAGGATAGAGAGGAGAGCCAACCTACTCGATCTGCTGCAACGCGAAAATCCAGATATACTTTTGGTCAGTGAAACACAAATGAATCAAAAACACAAACTGGATTACAGTGGATACGAAATTATTCGTAGAGATCGCCCTAACTCCACTCAAGGCGGAGGGGTGGCGGTATTAATAAAGAAAGGCATAAAATTTAAACCTGTATACAGCAAGGAAATCCATCGGTTTCAAATAATGGAAGTGTGTATGATCTGCGACTCGCTTAAACGATGGTATATTTGGGACTGGCTGTTGCAATATTCGCTTAGAAATTAATAAAGATCGATAGAGATCGATAGCCTAAATACATAGGTAAAAGTGGCTGAGCTAGGTCTGAGCTAGGTCTTAGCCTCTTTTACGACCTATGCAACAGCAGAATTTTTAAAACACCTGCAGTTCGGCCGTCCTATATATAATCGCCCGGATTATAAGATATTAAATGAATGAAATATACCCTAACAAAACGAGTATTTCTAAAATATAAAATTAATCGAGTATACTTTAATAAAAACAAGTATTACTTAAGTAAAATATGTACATTATAAGACCGAACTCAATACAAAACATTGATTGAAACTTGCCCAAAATTTGAAAAGTTCATTTATTAATAGGCTAATCATCACCTGAGTAACCTACTCATCCATTAATAAAAACTGCAATTCAATGGAAATTCTTATAAAACACTGAGTATGTTAAGTTAGTTGTCGTAAAATTTCTGAATAGCAAAAGTTACAATTGCGAATTTTTAAAAGAAAATCGAACAACTATTATAAATTCATTATAATTATAAATATTTCACGTATTAGCAATGGGCAAATATAATTAATTTGACAACTTTACTTCTACTTCTTAACATTACAAAGAATCTGAATGGTAAAAACTTATGCTTATTAACATGTATGTATGTTTATTGTATATATGGTTTCATATTACGCGGAGAACCCCTTTTGTAAGGGATGTAGGAGAATTGCAACCCCTCCACATCTCTGACAATAAATCATTCATTATGCAAAAGTTCCACGATCTCAAATTGGCCACGATATTTAGGCAAAAGTTTTTTATTTATTCCCTCAGTAGTGATAACATTTTTTTGAACAACATAATCACCTCCATTATACTTCCGGAGAGATTTATGTGTATTATCAAACCGGCTTTTATTATAATTTTGCGTCTTCGCTATCGTGTTCGAAGCTTACTCTCTAATCTGATTTAAGTCCTGCTTATCACTTTTTTTAATTGTCTCTTGAAGATATGCGATGATTTTATTACAGAATTTTCCCTTTTGATTTACGCCGAACAGAAGAATAACCCTGTTATAAATAGAAAAGTAAGACTTAATGATATCACTTCTTGGGATTGTGTGGTATTAACGGAATACAGTTGAACAAATTTTGTAAACCCTTCAACTATTACTAAGATATACTCTCTTTTTCCCTGTGTAGGTGGTCACGGATCATAGTGGTCCATATGATTGACATCGAAAAGAATTTTACCTTTCGGAATAATATTATGCAGCGTGCCTTCTAATTTCCCTTCTAATTAGGTGAGAAAAAGATACATTAAGAACAGTACGATTTTTTGAGACCGGCCATAACATTTTGCAGCACATAAGTGACACATGCGTTTGTATATATTACTCGATCTTCAATCAATTTCAGTACATAAAAGTGTACATCGTTCTTATTCTTATAATAAACCAGACCATTAATTAAAGCTTAAAAAGGGCTTTCTGTTTTCTCCAAATCAGCTGAGATTTTGCAAATATCAGGATCACGGTGTTGAGTTGCTGCTAGGGCATACTCAAAAGTACCTTCCTCAAACACCAGAACTGACATACACCTACTTAAGGTATCCACGTGAGCCATTCTGTTACTTTCACGATGTTCTATTTTATACATATAATTTAGAAGTTCTAGCGCCCAACGCTAGATTGTGGGGTTTAACATTTGTTTATTTAAAGTGAAAGTTAATGACGGACAATCAGTCAGAATTTTAAATTCGATGGCCAGTAAATATACTCTCTTCAGCAGTATTGTACAGCATCATCTTTAATACATTCAACCCTAGCACTTTATCGACGTCTGTATGATGGGCGAGAACGAAATGAGAAATGAGGAAGATGTTTAATTTTCTGGCAGTGCTTGTTTGGTTCGCTGCTTATTTACGTTATCATATGTGACACCACCAGACGGAGAAAATTGGTTATGTACCACCAGCAGTGCCGTCAGATGAAAGAAATACCTGTGGGCCACCGGTGGCACACGCTGGGTTGTACGTGTTAAATATTCGTGTTTAAAAATAAAATGTAAAGCACCAACAACAATCAACTGAAAAGAAATTACTGCAATGTGTTGTTAATCAACTCGAAAGAATTTTCTATCGATACCTGTAAGCATTTAAAAAAAAGACATAACTTCTATAATGGTACCGCAGTCTAAGTAAAATATATGATATGATATGTAATGATGATAACATTAATAACCTAAATAAAGACAAAAGAAGAAGCGGTTGGATTTCGTGTAATGTCGCGGAAATTTAACAATAAGGCAATTGCAGTCCAGGTTTGAGTTTCGCTTTAGTCAAGGAGTCAAAAATGTAATACAAAAGTCGGAACCTTTCCCCCATATTGTTTGAGAAGGAGTATTAGCTATTACTAAAAATGTGAGTCGTCGCAGGGAAATTGACATCTTCACTTTGTTTACTATATTATTAATGCTGCGAAGTATCAAAATATCCTACAAGAAGAAATTTTCTTCCGATTCCTTTGGTGGAATCTTTTGAAGGTCAATATATGTTCTATAAAAACAGCGCACACTGCCATACTGCTAAAAGGACAAAGCCATATAGTTGGGAGCTACTTTGCTTCCGCGTGTAGACGACAGATATTGTGCTTGTACATTAACCAATCGATGAAAGCTAACCCAGTAATAATTTATTGTTCTCCCTATATACAATATAATACAAATAGACTTAAACTAGTCATTACAATAATTCGAAATACAAAGAAATATGGTTTTGAAGAAACTTCCACTTTTCCTCGCCCAGTGAGAACCAAAATGGTTTCCAATGTCGCATGGCAGGTACATACGGGGGACAGGCAGGAACATACAGGAGGAAAAGGGATTGTTTCACATTTAGTGGCACAATATCTTTCGCTGTCAAAATTGAAGCGATGAAAAGTGCAAGCTCATGAAAACAATTTAAGCATAAGGTAAATTAATGAAGTTAAGAATTTATAAATTAATCTACTTAATGCTAAATATCCTCACCGGGTTAAATCGCGAATTCTACTATTTAAACTTCTAAGTTGACCATGAGGTCTTTGTTTCTTTTCCTTCAGAGGTGAGGAGTGGGCGAGTGTTGATCTACAAACGTTTGGAATAAATTTCTTAATTATGCAGGCCCCAATACATAGTGCCAAAACCGCTGTGATATATCCTACTGAAAGTTGATGAACATCAGGGAACCTGAGGTTGATTAGCAACTCAGCATTCATTCGCTGTTGGTCAATCTTGCTCCTCAGCTTTTCGAACTTATCCTTGCTGACATGGAGACTTTATGGGGTTGAATGCAATGTTTAGTTGCTCTGGTTTGACTATGGCATCAGCAGAGCCAATAGAAGACCCTTGAAATGGTGGGTCGGATGTTGAGGCCATGAATGGTTGCATGTTGTTGCCTGTTGCCTGATTTCTTTATTGTTGCTGATATGACGTTGTTGCCACAGATCATCCTTAAAGCCCATCTTCTCTTACGGCAAAAATCCACTGAGGAAACTCATTTCCGAATGTGATAACTTGACACGATGGTGGTGTGGGCGCGTACAGAATTGAATCTGTCCAACGCAGATTCATTCACTTTCCTCTGCGCGGCTTCCCCTGGGCAGACCTCCTTAATCTTCTCCCTTATGAAGACCGCTTAAAACTAATCAAAATCCAATCACTACATCGAGATGTCGCCAATATTGTTTTCGTTCACCAAGTCCTAGCTGGTTCCGTCGATTGCCTTGACGCCCTTCGCAGCATATCCCTTAACACTTAAGGGGTAACGTTAGATATTTCCCTACCTTTCGCCTTGGAAGTCATTGCACTAACTATGATCACTTCGAACCCTTTACCAGAATGCTGCGGATGGTCAACAACTCTGCCGCTTTCGATTTCCACTTAACAAAACCTCCTTTAAACTTGCCCTATACTTGCCCAACCCAACCCTCTAATGAACCATTTATTCTCCATATATTTTCTTTTTAAATCCCAGTAGTGGTATACTCATTTTGAATATAATATGTATATCCATTCGTTGCTCGTGCTACTACCTTCATCAGACCATACAACCTCAATATATCGTATTGTTCTACAGGTAATTTTAAGGATATAACTAAATTACCCTTAATTTGGAACAGTTAGTTCTTTACCTGACTAGGTGTTATCAATTGTGGGCTTAAGTAGCCATGTTGTTTGTCTGCCAAAGCATCCATTATTAGCATCTGTGCTCGTTGAGTGCTGGATGCAATCAGCATAATTTGAATAGAAAGGGAAGTGAATAGAAGCGTCAGCTTTTCCTGATGGATTTCCATTGAAGTTATGTGAGCGAAGTTCACAAGGGCATGCACTTGGCGTTCTATGGCGTAAAATTGTCTGCATACTTGCTTTTGATTTTTGTTTACCAAGTTTGTTGTAGCATCCATTATTGATGTTTGGTTTTCCAACGGATTGGGAAGCTATTCATCATTACCCTTGACAGCATCAATGGTCTAAAACATCTTCTCAGCATATTCCGAGTCCAAAGAGCGCGTTTATGAGGTTACCAACAAAATTCAGGGGTCCTTGCTTAGTTCGATTGAAGTACAAAAATCATCATCATTCGGGTGGCATTAATGAGACCTTGAACTTCCTTCCAATAATTTGCCAGGTCATAATAAAGAAATTAAGTTGGCGGTACCTAAGTTTTCAAAGTGAAACCCGATGTACCCCCTAAATGGTGTTATTTCTATTGAAGATGCGTAAATTGTTGGCAAACATAGGCAAACCAGAAGAATTTGTATAATCACCTGGCCTAGTGAAACTGTTTTCTGCAGTTCCTGATGCGTTGTCGTTAGAATCTCAGATTGTTTCAGCTGAAGAGTCACTGATTGATTGGACCTCGTCCTTGGTAAGACCTGCATCTCTAATTAGAACAGTGCCTTCATCTGCTGTTGGAAGACGGGCTAGCCTGTTAATTCCCCTTCGTATTGTGTTATTGCGAACACTTATGTCTACTACTCTGAGAAGGCCATGATGGCCATTTATAATTTTGATAACTCTTCTCAGTGACTATTTTAAAGCTGGTAAGTTCTAATCCTAGATCAGAACTAGATCCCCTGCTGTACCGTTTTAAAAGTTTTTTTTTCCACTTATTCCGCTGATCGTTTAGATATTCCTTCACCTATCTACTCCAAAAGTTGTTCTTTAGATGAGTGACTAACTTTCACCGAGTTGAAAGATTGATCTCTATTTGTTCTGCGTGTGGCTCGATCGAGCTCGTAAGTGGTTTTCTTATGAGAAAATTGGCTCAGCGTATCCAAAAGATGGCGTTCGCAAGTTAGAAATTGGTTTGTTTTCATCTAGCATCATTACGTAACATATATGTATATCCACCTAAAGAGTAGATATGGTTAACTTAAATCAACCAGTTGGTCATTCTGGTCATTCTGTTCATATTCTAAAGCAATTCTGCTTTAATTAGTATATATGTATACTCGTAAAGTACTCGTATAGTGCGTGATGTTCCAAATTAAATCGAAATATTAATCCATCAGTGAAATAATGTATACATATATGTATGTATGTACACAGGTATACATTTCCAGTTTCAGAGATTTTTAACACGAAAATTTCTTTGGAAATTCATTACATGCATTACATTTTCACTCCTGAATCATTCATTGAAGATAATATAAGGATAAAAGTATAAGCCTTTCTAAATCATTTATAAATTCTTTGAAATAAAAGACAATACCTTACAAGGTATTAATTATAATAAAATTAATTAAATAAATTAATTATATATGTGAACTAGACTTTTATGGAAAACACCAAATTAGAGAAATAGTGTTTCTCTAGTTACTATAGTAATCGATTACTCAAGCTCTATTATTTGCCGCTGTTAGTCCAAATTTGAACATATTCCATTTATAAATGAATTCATCCATAACCGAGTTCGCAATGCTGGAGTTCAACTCTAATCCAAATCTCCATTAATTTCAGCAACCAGTAATTTGGTCGGAAAATTTACGCAGAGTGTTCGGCGAATAGTTCAAGACGTCAAGGACGAAGGCGGCTCAAGTAATATAAATGAGAAGTTTAATTCAATAAATTTATTTAACTTTATTGATAGGTGGCATGAGTCGCGAGGAGGTAATAGAGACGAATGAACGCCTACGGGCCTTACGATTACGCTTAGAGGAGTCATATGACACCGCGAAAAAAGCTCTTATTACACTTATGAATAAGTACGGTGACTCAAAGAGCCAACGAAATGTTTTCAATCGCTATCCGATGTTAAAATTAATGATAAAGGTGAGTTATTAAAAGAATTGTGATTAAGATAGAAATATTGAAAATTACTTAAACTGAATACAATTTGTTCGTTCACTTTAATAAGGAAAATATAGCAAATCGTTGAATTATCAACCAAACCCAATTTAAATATATCGCAATATTTATTCACAGGAAGTGATTCGGTTAGAGACTCAATATTGGACATTAATTGATATTCCGAAACAAGAAAAACAAGAAACTGTTCCGTCTTACGTGATGAGAGCTTGTGCTATTATGGAAAAAACACAAAAGTCCGGCGAAGGCGTGAAAACATCTACAAAATTAGCTGAGGAGGCAGCTGAAAAGCGTGAACGAATGGAACGTTTAGAAGGTGAGAAATCCGTTCTAAATCATTTTAGTCAGCTTAGACTTATTGCCCTTATTACTCATCTATGCACATCTTTCTAGCAATGACGACAGTGCAAATAGAACAGGAGAACACTCAAATGATTAACGATCTTTACCGTTTGCTCAAAAAATATTCAGGTTTACGAAATCTAATACGCGAGCTTAAGGTACCTCACAAATTTTTCAGTATAAAAATATTGAAAACTAAAAAGCAATCATCTCGCATCTCTTTTTAGGCTGAATATGGAAATTCGAAACTTTACCCGATTTTTCCACGATATACAATGCTTAAAGATATGATTAAAGGCATAATGCACGATCCGGATTACATGGAAGTTTGTCATGAAGTTAACAACTGAAAATAGATGATGCACATTGTTTGTAATGTTTACTTCGAGATATTTTTATATATGCGGAAATCCCGTAAAAACCCAAGACCAAACAAAGAAGCATCGTCTTCAATTTATATCCTCAGCGCCCTACATATATCTTTTTCTTCAGTAATACTTCTATGGAAAAATTTGGCAACGATAATTAAACCAGAAAAAAAATTATAATCAAACTATCTGCGTCTCTTCATATCAGCGCATCATATCAAAACTTTAACAAAAACAAAATAAAAAACCACAATTTATAAATAGTACCTTTATTGAGCTACTCGGATCGCTGCTTACTCGTCTACTACTTAGGTGCTTCCTTCCAAACTAATATAAGATATGTATATAAGAAAATCTGGAAAGTAAATGTATATTAAATATGCATAAGGATTATAAACAAAAATATTTTAACTTTTTCTCAATTTTGAAGCAGTAATTTGATTTTTATGCTGTATTTATGGAAAAAGAGTGACCGGAATAGTATTTTGTATGAAATATTTCTGACTATCAGCTTTTCAACAACTTCAAATAACATGTCAAAGTTTTCGCATTTAACTTAGTCGAAACTTAATACATTAATGATGAGAAAAGAAATTGCTTAATAGTAATTTGACTTAATTTTTTTGTTGATCTCCAATAATCAAACATGCATATCATATTAATCGAATACTTCATTTTTATGCATCGTAAGACGTATATATTCATTTCATAGCATCATGATCACTGACATATACCTAGTCGTGCCATAAATTCTGTCACAACTTTAAAGAAGAATAAAATCTAAACAATAAAAGATAATATGTTTATTCCAACGAAATTTATTTTAATAAGATATTGTTAATTAATTAATAAAAGCTTTACTTGAAATGACCTCCTTTAGCTTTTATACAAGCTTTTAAACGTTGTGGCCACTGGTCTATAGCGGCACGCACGGTATTCAACGACATTTCATTTGTTGCTTTCACTAACGATTTTTTCAGACTGTCCAAATTGCGGTGGGGAGTTCTACAGGCCTTGTTCTCTAACTCTGTCCATAATGCATTATCCAGCGGATTTAAATCTGGGCTCCCGGATAGCCAATCTTCTTGTGCGATAAAATCAGGAATGTTGTTGCGAAGCCACTCCTGTGTGCTTTTTACTTTGTGAGCAGGAGCAGAGTCTTGCTGGAAGACCCAATGTTGTCCACCGAAGAGAGTTTGCGATAAAGGTTTCACAACACCTTCCAGCACGTTGGTTTGATAAACCGCCGCACCGGTTTTGACACTGTTTTCGCAAAAATGGAGTGTTGTGACACCTTTATGGGATACAGCCCACCAAACCATTACAGAAGCTGGATGATGGCCTCGTTGCACTCTGGATGATGCCCTCGTTGCACCGTTTTTTTTAGCTTCTTCTGATGATGTTTCATAAACCTTATCATTTTGTTTATTAAAAACTAGCTCCACAGTAAACATTTTTCGTCGGTAAAGAGGATGTTCTCATGACCATTGGTTGCGTGCCGAAGCAAGAGACTCTTGCATCTTTCCAATCTTATTTCCTTTAACCGTGGAGTCAACACATGGGCTGTTGACCGACGATAAGCCTTCATATGAAGATCATCTCGAATGAGTCTACTCATCGATCTTGTGGAGATTTCCAACTCCCTCAACAAAATTGTTTGTTTGCGCAATGGATTTCTACAGATGCGCTCTCCGACAGTTTTGATGGTACTGACTGTTCTAACGGTACGTGGACGACCGGTCCTTGCTCTATCATCTATGCCTAAGGTTTCATTAAATCGTTCTATGGCACGATAAATGAATCTTTTTGTTATTTTTAGCGGCTTCAACAAATTCAAAATTTCAGAAGCATTTTTTCCACACTTATGGAGTGGTATTACAGCGATACGATTTTCTTTTACTCCCCACTCCATGATTACGAGTCAAAGACTGTCACCAAACTGATCGGAATATTACGCCGTACAGTTCATTTGTTACAAAGTGCAACATAACGGTACAATTCCAGACTATTCCAGATTTCTGAGAAAGCGCGCATTAGAAATTGTGTGACAGAATTTATGGCAAGACTATGTAGATATGAACTACTCACTCCATACAAAATGCCTATATAAAAAAAAGTGCGCTTTTCCTTCTATCTTGCTTACACTGTTATCGGATTTTGAGCTATCAGCTGTCAGTTTAAATTATTGTCAAATGTGTTTTTGAAGCATTTATCAATTTTAATAATATGTATAAGCTCATTAAGTATCTAATTACACCCAAAGTTGTTGAATCAACCATTTTTAGTCCTAACTCCTTTAACCCCAAACCTACCTACCTACGACGACTCAAATTACCCGTTTTAAACTTGTTGTCAGAATTTCTTGTAAATAACATTATTACATTACCTTTACTACTTTTATTAAAAAACATCAAATGTATTTTTCAATATTTACTCCTCTCTTGTTAATTTTTTTATCGAGAAATATATGTAATCTGCTCTAACTACCGCAATGGGTCATTTTACCCGTGCAAAGATTTATGTGATATCATGAAGATTTCTACGAGTATGTGTGGTTGTGATACAAAACCATTGCATTACACATTTTTGCTATTGCATCATATATTTTGCTGTATTGCGTTATATTTGTTATTGCCTAACAAATGAATAGCGAATCTCACTTTACTCCAAGCGAGCATTACAATAAACATTTCAAGTTATAGTGCGATTTTGTGAGTCAAGAATTCTTATTTTATTATTTTACTAATAATTCTTATCCTAAAAATGTCGAAATATTCAACATATTTGAAATCAATGGAAATTATAAATAATATAGATAAAGAGTGTGCGAAATTTAGAGAAGAGAAACTATCTAAAAGTGAAGTGGACAGCATGATGACTCATTTGACACTACGGATGAATGTAAGTCCTCAGGTAAAGAAAGTGAAACCGAGGCTATTTTGAATATACCTAGAGGACAAAAGAGCAAATACCGTTATCGAGTTCAGATAGTGAAAATGATGTGGAAAACTGATGTACCCAAATGGCGGCTAATGGTACAATTTGGTAAGAAAAAGAACAACAACAACACCTGGACGAGCTTCAATTTATAATATTTTTTTGGGGAGGTTGTACGCCCGACAGCCAAACGAAATATTATGAAGAGCAAAGTGAGAACTACATTTTTTTTTGCTTATTGACAATCGTAAAATGGATCACATAAGAAAATGCACAGAAGAAGAAGCCTCTCGAATATTGGGAACTAAATGGAATTTTACACTTGCAAAACTAAACGCATTTATTGCTCTTCTATATGCACGTGGCGCATATCAAGCAAACAATTTGAACAATATATGTCGAACAAACCAAATAATTTTCGTATCAAATTCTCACTAGCATTTGACGCCAGCACCAAATACATTATAAATGAATTTACATATTTGGAAAAGGACAAAAACAGAGGAGCTTTATCTCCGCTTCGGATATTCGTTGTTCTCAAAAATACTGGAACTGTTCACAGGATGCGGAAGAAGCGTCACTACATATAATTTCTTTACGAGGGCATCACTAGCTACAAAATTACTAGAAAAAAGAACCATTCTTATCGGAATTATCCGCGGAAATAAAAGAAAACTACCAAAATTCGCCAAGAAGGCGAAAGATGGTATGCCACGCTTCTCAACAAAACTATATTATAAATCGAGTCATTGTTCCCTTACCATTTACAAAAGTAAGCCAAAAAAAGGAAAGCTCTAAGCATAAATCTATAAGCTTTGAAAAAAATGGTATGCATATACCTGAAACGATCGGATTCTACAATACATAATACTAAATACGGTGTAGACATAACTGATGAAATGGTAAAAAATACTCCGTGACAACAATTTTTATTCCAATTAGCTGAAGAACTTGCCGAGGATTTTCAACATGATCAAAGGAAAAAAAAAATTATACAGAAAACGTCAACATACGGGTATTCAGGTTCGGATTCTCATGCGCATATGCGAAAAAGGTGCCAAATAGGTTTTTGGAAAGAAAAAGTACAAAAATCTATTTCAAATACAACAAATATGTGTGCGGAAAATGTGCCTTCGAGAACCCAATAATTTGCAAAATATGCGGGGAACATGAATAAAGTTGGCATATTATTTATTTTCTAAATTTAAGAACATTAAATATTTTTCTGAACTTACTTTTATGTTTTTTTTTTTAATTTAATAAATAAACAATTTAGAATCGTTATTTGAAAAAAAAATTTTTTTTCATGTACTAAAATGCGCTAAATGATATATATTTTTCGCTATACATAGTAATACACAGTCTGTTTGGTAAGATACTATTGACGATTACTCAGAAAGAAAGAGAAAGAGACAGAAATATTTAAAGACCCATTTTGCCTTGAACTTTCTACTGTTAAGATCAATTTACAACTTGAGTAACGTATTTTATAAACTTTTTGAAGCTATGTTTCTCTAGCTTCATCCGAAAGGACCTAAATGGACTTATGCCCAGACAGCGAGATATATTAAAAAGGATACGTCTTTTGTAAAGAAGTGGTGTAAGAAGTTTTCTGAGGAAAAAAAACGTCAACGACTTGCCAGCAAGGGGTAAAACAAAAAAAAAAACATTAAGAAAAGAAGACATCGCTATTTTGAAGCTTTTTGAAAAGAATCCACAAATGACGCTGAGGCGAGCTAGAAGCAAATTAGCGTACTGTAAAACACCTAATAAAAGTTCATATGTGGGGATGCTTCTGTTCGCAAAGATTTGGAAAATTTATTGCTTTTATTAGAAATCTGAAGGCAGAAAGGATGCTGCAAATTTACAAAAACGGATTAGTAAAGTCTAGAGATTCTTGGTTTGGAACAAGAAACTAATCGTGGGTCTTCCCAGAAGACAACGGTCTACAGAAGTCGTCTTTGGACAGGATGGAAAGATTAAGAGGATATAAATGTGATAGAGTGGCCCTCACAAAGACCTGGTGCTAATCCAATTGAAAATGTGTGGACCCTTATGAAGGTAAAGCTACAGCGGAAAAATGCTCTCACTTTGCAACAACTTAAATCATCGGTAAAAAAATCCTGGGAAGATCTACCACAAGAATATGCTAAAAACTTTTTTGAAAATATGAAAAATTGAATTATAGCTGCAATAGAAAATAACGGTGACTTCACCAAATATTAAATGTATTGCGTAAAAGAAAATAAAGTAAATAATAAGGAAAAAATAATATTTTGTTAATTTTTTATCGCTTTTATCGCTTAAATTCTCAGCGATACGCTCTTACTAAACAAACTCTATAAAACATTTTAAAAACGGGTTACTTTATCCGCTATGGTAGGAATAGGTATACATGAAGAATGCAAACATGTACCTAACTTTGAGAAACGTTTGATTATCATACTATTTTTTAAGTTTTTGGCAGAGATTTTATTATTCAATGAGGGGAATTGTCTTTTAGTATCTTAAATTTCAAATTGTTCTTATTTTATATTTGCTTTATTGATACAAATGAAACTAAAATCAAAAAAAAATATAGAAAGCGTAATGTCGCAAATTAATTCGGATTTACCATGTTCGCAATTTTATTTTATTTTTATTATTTTAATTTATAAACTTGATTGAAGAGTATAGCAACACCCGAAAAGTGCTGTAATTACCCACTTTTGACTACTTAAAGCTGTCGTTTAGCTATGTAAACCGCTTTTCCAGAACTGAACATTTCACCGTTTCGTTGTGAATTTTTCAATAATTCCATTACGCAATTCTATTTAATATTTAATACTACGTTTAGGGAAATTGAATTTAAATAGGCAAAATAAATCAAAAAAACGCTCCACTCATACTTTTTGGCATTTGATAGCACTCTCTACTTTGGTGTGAATAAAGTTGTAATTTTACCTCACTCTTTGAGTAACCACTTAAGAAAAGTTGAGGGTGGTGATTACTAATCTCAACGGGCTGGTTGTGTGAAGACGTAAATTATTTTCTTTGAAAAATAAAATATAAAAATGGAGAAAGACATTTTCAGCAAAATTGAGGACAAGAATTCCTCGATAATGTAAAAAATAAAAGAAAATGCTCTTTAAGTGATGTCGAATTTGTAAGTTTGCTGATGAAATATTCCTGTTTATTTTAAAAAAGAAAAAAACTTTGCTTGAAATGGAACAACACATAGAAAAAAATAGTGGGGTTGTAATAGGTATATCATATATTAAAAAGAAAACTGAAAGCATGAGAAGGCGCATAAAACAAAAATCCGACAAAAGACCGGGAAATTTAAAAATTAATCTAAAACCGTTTGAAAAGAGCATGCTGGAATTAATGGAGTATAAAAATAATCCGGTGGTGGGCCAAGTAATAGATGCTTATCTCTTTTTTCATAATTGTTTTATTAACTCAATCCACGAACAGATATGGTCTAGTATATCAACTTGTAGATTCACCAAATTCGTTCTTTAGTTGCACAGTCAGGAACATTGCGAAACTCTTACTTAGGAGGTAGGAAGGATTGTATAATTCTGGTAGGGGCAATTGCAAAATATGTAACGCGCCCGCTCAGTAATCAATTAATATATGGCGTCTTTTCGGTTTTAAAATGTGACACCTTCAAATCAATTATTATTAAAAATCAAATCCAAAGCATTTTCAAAAGTTAAAATTTTTATTGAATTAAAATTAAGTTGCTATTCATATTGCACTCTCGTCGTATATTTGGATACCTCAATAATAAACTAAAATTATTAATTCACAGAAAACAGGAACATCGACATAGCAATTTTGTAACGCATATTTTTCAGAATATGCTTTTGTACTGTTCTTGTTTTTTTTAACGAATGCGAGAGTGATGGTAGTCTTGCGCAAAGAAAATTGTGGACAAAAGTAAGAAAGAAACTATTTGCAATTAAACGGTTGGAAGCAGGGAAGTGGTTTAAAGAAGGAAAAAATATACTCTGGAACGAAGTAAAAGTTGGCTATTCAACATCAAAAAGAAAATAGTTACTTCTGTTTGTAGAAAGATATTTTGGAAGGTTTTCACCAAAACATATGCATAAATTCACCAAAACATTCCATATATCCACTGCGAGAGTTTATTGCAGGGCCATTGTAAATTACTAACAAGAATGGAGGAAGTTACACCGATGATTCAGCAGATGTTCTTAGTAAAACGAAGAACTATCTCTACATAACTATACTAAACACAAACTTATCTTTCTAAAAGAGTGGAGGAATAAGATAAAAGAGCAGAGCTCAGGAAAAGGAGGGAGAAGTTCGATTCAAAGAAAACGGGAAAAGAAAAATTAAAAGTTGAAAAATGTACTGCAAAATTTGTTAAACTCTTAATCGCAAGTTTCAATCGAACATATCAAACCATTTGTACAGCAATTATAATAGCTTATGCCATTAAGTTTAAACTACGGATATGTAGACTAATTCCTATTCTCCAATACAGTGACGACCCAAAGAAATTTCCCCATCTCGTTCCCTATTGTTGTTCGCCACATCTCTCTCGCTTGTGTTTTGGTTAACCTTGTCAACTTTTTTCATTTGTACATTTTCAGTAAGAGGAAGAGTCATCCATTCAACAACCATTTGCCCTAAAATAAGTGACAGCGCCTCTACTATCCCATCGGCTATCAAAACATAATTGTGAACATGTGTGTGGGAATTTTAGCCCAACGTTGTAAGTTGAGCAGATTCTCCTTTCTAAAAGTTTTAAAACCTCCTCTCGATTGGGTCTTTTCACATGAGTATTCTTGTAAGGGCTGTCGGTTTTCTGTTTCTACAAAAGTGCTGCACATTTGGGCCTTTTTTTCGGTTTGCTGAAAGTTGCAGCAAGTTGCTACAGTCTTGCAGCACTACATTCGTACGAGGCTTGTGAATGTGTATGTGGCTTGTCATTTCGAGTTGAGTGCTTGAGGTGTTTTCTTTGTTTGTGTTGGTGCGTGCATCGAATGTAATAGATTCAATTCGTGCTGCAAAATTCTCTTCAATGTGCAGCACTTTTGTAGACATTTTCCCTCTCTTCTCTTGCCTCTTCCCTAAAAAACTGGTTTGCGTACTGAAGAGTGCGTATTCGTGTGGAAAAGCCCATTGGAGAAAATTTGTGTAGCACAAATCGAACTTATTTCACTTGATGCACGCACTAATAGAGTGCTGCGAAACGACTCGTGTGGATGCGGCGACTTTTCCTTGGTCCCGTTAGCCCAACGACTTTGCAGATTCTGCTAAAAGTAGTATTAAAGGGCTCACGTGTGAGAGAAAGATAAAATTGTAAGCGAGGTGGAACGATAATTGAAACCACGTTGCACCACCCAGAATAGCGCACACGTTTGAATATTTTGGCCCGCCTTTAAAAATTCACAATGAAAAAATGTAAGTAGTCCGCATCCGTATATATGCTCTGAGTGTGCTACCTGCTTGTTCCCCTTCTCTGATTCAGAATTTGCCTATGCTGCAATATTTCGCGGAGACGGCACTAACACCATTTATGTAGAGGCAGACAGCGTGCCTGAGGCTTTGGCACGCCTTTAAAAATGCAAGGTATAAAACGCTGCACATTATTGTCGACAATGGAAGTACTGTAGATGAGAATATTTGGCTGCCTATCTCTTTCGTTTTTATTCGAATATAGATAAAACATGAGTAGCAGTAGTTCTTTGCTGCTTTATCTAATGGGAAAACCTTCCCTACACCCTTTTAGAAATTGCATATGGGTTAGAGATTTGGGTTGGTACAGAGAGTGTTACATCGTACTTACATGATCTTTGGGAGTGAACACCCCAAGCAGTGTGAATAAAAATTTCCTCAAATTTGTTACACTTATTTAATGAAAATTAGATGAGAAATGAAGTCGCGACTACACTTGGGATTATTAATATTGCGATGCAAGGGGTTTCACTAATTTTAGAAACCAGATTAACTTTTATAACTTGCTTCATTTTTTTAACTTTGTAGCTTTATTATATTTATATTCCTTAACCTTTTCCTTGAGATTTTTGACCCGACTCATGGCTCTGTTGCAATTCAATGAAGACCGCCCTCTGAAAACTCAGGGTACCCGAACAGCAATCCCCGAACTCCTCTTAGCTTGCGGTTCTAACGCCAAGTGATGCTGCTAAGTTGACTCATTTTTGCACGTATACGACGGAAAGAAGGGTATTCCTGGAAGGGGAATGGCTTCCGAGGAAGAGCGTCTACTTAGGAGAGAAACCGCTGTTACGATATAATTTCCAAGATTACTACATTAAAATTATTTTTAATGTTACATTTTGCTTTTTTATTTTTTTTTTTATTTTAATACATATTTTTCTATATTATATTGTTTTTTTTATTTTATTTCACACACATATTTATATATTTTAAAACTTTATTACATATTTCCCAATTTTTGTTTTTGTTTGTGTTTATGTCCTAAATACCGGTTTTTTTAATACATATGGTATATTTCTCATATTAATCTTTTGCTATTGTTTTCTTAACCCTGTTACAATTCGTACGGTGCAACTTTGTTCAATGTCGTTTTACGCAATGTTCAGGTGTTCTTCAAAATCCTCAAAAGATGTAGAATGTTCCGCCGCGAATAATTGATAGGCTTCTCTCCGAAAGTGGGAGACCCAGGATTCGAGAAAACGCGATTTTTTTTCTGTATGCACTTGATTGCAACACCCTATTAATGTTTTGAACTGTTGGCTGAACTATGGGCCTGGTTCATTCGAAAAGGGTGGTACTATTCCACCATTTCTCTCATTTATTTGTTTTTGCTTTTCTCAAGGGTGATCAGATATGATGTGCTTGGATTAAATTTGGGTAAAAGAATAACTGGCCTGCTGAAAAATAGTCCGCAAATGTCGTCATGACCCGGATAGATCATGAATTATCGATTCTAGTTCACTAACACCTTTCAGTTTTAGGACTTAATTCTACAGCACTAGTTTTATATACTAAGCTAAACGGCTGCGAGCATTTTTAAATTTTCAAATTTTTGTTTTCATATTCTTCTAAATTATTTTTACCTTTAAAATTCGAACTTCTCCTGCCTGCTTCCTTCTTTGAGTTTTTTATTTAATGATAGTGGGCCCGAGCAAACGTTATAATGCCACAGACCGCTTTCTATGTATATTGCTTTTAAGGGGTTATACTCAGTTAGAATTTTCAAAAAAATCGAATTTTTTTTTTGTATTCTCGGAATGTACATATATTTAAGTATATTTTCTGAAAATTTGAAGTCAATCCGATAAATATTTTCGGAGATATACCGGAATTTGTAAGGCCACGTCAGAGTGTTACAAAGCGCGATCCTTCGATTGAATATAGAATTTTAAATTTCATTACTGTATTTACTGAGATAAGTGAATATGTGAAATGTGACTCTTGTGACGGAAATATAAAATTTGAAACTGCTTCTTCCCGTGGATTTGGTTTTAAAATCGTTGTTGTGAAAATAGATGATACCATGTAAGTTGAAGAATAAAAATTTTAACTATGTGTAAATCACTTCTGAAACTTTAAAAGCGTTTTTCTCAAAACGGTATGTTCAAAGTCGGTGATCTCGGTTTCTCAAAAATGGCTCAAGCGACCGGTCTCAAATTTTTACACAATCTTCTTAGATATATTCCTCAGGTATTGAACGAAGGAATAAGATTTAAAAAAAATATTACTATTTTTTTTTAACAATTTGCAATGAAAATTTCAGCCAAAAACGAAAATTTTTTTTCAAATAGACGCCATTTTGTCAAAAATCAATATTTTTATTAGTCCTTCGTTCAATACCTGCATTAATCTATCCCTCAAAGAAATCAACCATTTTTTTTTTATTTCTGATAATCCAAACCGCCGAAATGGAGATCACCGCCAAGCGCCTCTTTTTGAAGGTCGTTCGGGACATCATCTACAGGAGCGGTGCACATCAATATTTTTACATGATCGACGCGCTATTGTATTCTTAAAAGTAGGCTCTATTTAAATAACAATCACTTGTAATTGATAAATAAAAACTGTTTCTTTAAAAAATTCATAAAAAGACGTCTGTTTTTAGCCTTGCAACTGCGTATAACCCCTTAAATCAGGATTGAAATCTTTTAATAGGTATTTTGTAGATATATTTCACGTTATTTTAATTATATTCATGAAAAAAATAGAAATACACTGCTAGCAACGATAGAAATATCGAAATGAAATTCCGCGCTGTGTACTTAGTTTACTGAAGAAATCTGCGGGTTCGGAGATTAGCGTGTACGAGCATATGTTGTTGGTGGGGCCTCGGGGAGCTCCTTCGTTGATCTTATTAAGGCGACGAAGTCCTCCATCGTTGGCTGATGTACTGGGGGAGTTATTCTGCGCGATGTAAGTGGGCAGGTCCTCGCCTGACGTTCACTTCAAATGATGAGGTAGTAATAAGTACAAAGAGTCTCATGGATGTTCTCCCTTGAGGCAGAATAATTGCTTGCTCGTTAGCCTACAGCAGCGGCAACTAAAGTTAAATACCTTGGAGCGTTGGAGCCTAGCTAAATATCAAACTTTTTGAAGCACTTATAGTCTCGCTTCCTTGATCCTACCGGCTGCGCCAAAATGTTGTGTAATCTCGGAATGGAGTGGCGACTATTTACAATTGGTATTATTAATATTCCGGAGCAAAAGGATTCACTAATTTTGAAACCCGGTTGATTTCTATAATTTGCTTTATTCTTTTAACTTTGAAGCTCTATTATTTATATTCCTTGGAAATAAGCCTTTTGACCGTACTCGTGGCTCTGTTGCAACTCAGTCAGGGCCGTTCGCTATGAATTCAGGGTGCCCGACTAGCAACCCTCGGACTCTGCTTAGCTTGCAGTTGGCTAAGTGACGCTGCTGGGTCGACGCATTGTTGCATGAGCGCAACGAAATCCGCGAATTGCCTCCCGTGTTAGCTTGCAAGCCACCGATGCGGGAAAGTTCCAGAGAGATACCTTTCGTTACAGTTTTTATACAACCTATATTTTCAACAAGTACCACTACGTAACACCTGGTTGTGCTTTTACAACCGAATTGAGTTTTTTTTTGCATTCCTGGAATCGTTTACTTAGTGATGGGATTAAGAAGAGTGGCCAGCCTTACTATTACTTCAAATGTCAATTTTCATGCGCTCCATCTAGTCAGTGAGCCACTTTAAGAATTGTGAAAATTTCAGAAATTTCAGCTTGGAAGACTATCAGCAATTTTCGAAGTGATTTACTGTATTTAACATCTTCATTCAAATGATATCCAACACTTGTACTGAGGTTTTCGACCCGCCTGTTTAAAAGATATCTCTTAGTCCACTATTGCATTGAATATATACTCAAATGATATGTGGAAGAATGGATTTCGTAATTATTCTTTTTGCACTGAATGTAAATTGATTTGATATGTGATTAGAAATATATTTTTTTATTTTTTTCACGGGATAAAATAATTAAGAAAATTTGAAATCAACAAAAATATATTTCATATATAAAATATCAATAAGGTAAACATTCACGTTGAATAAAAAAAAGTGTAATATTTTCCTTACAGAAAAAAATCAACTGCATTACTTTCCAAAAATGCCTTCTTGTGCTGTCTGACTTTAATTATTTTGAAAATCCTTATAATTTTTACAAAGTCTCCCTTGATTAAGTCACAACTTGAAACTGATTCTGAAATATACAAAATTACTACTAATAAGAAGTATAACAAAGGGCTATACCTAGTCGTGCCATAAATTCTGTCACAACTTTAAAGAAGCATAAAATCTAAACAATAAAAGATAATATGTTTATTCCAACGAAATTTATTTTAATAAGATATTGTTAATTAATTAATAAAAGCTTTACTCGAAATGACCTCCTTTAGCTTTTATACAAGCTTTTAAACGTTGTGGCCACTGGTCTATAGCGGCACGCACAGTATTCAACGACATTTCATTTGCTGCTTTCACTAACGATTTTTTCAGACTGTCCAAATTGCGGTGGGGAGTTCTACAGACCTTGTTCTCTAACTCTACATAATGCATAATCCAGCGGATTTAAATCTGGGCTCCCGGATCAATCTTCCAATCTTCTTGTGCAATAAAATCAGGAATGTTGTTGCGAAGCCACTCCTGTGTGCTTTTTGCTTTGTGAGCAGGAGCAGAGTCTTGCTGGAAGACCCAATGTTGTCCACCGAAGAGTGTTTGCGATAAAGGTTTCACAACACCTTCCAGCACGTTGGTTTGATAAACCGCCGCACCGGTTTTGACACCTTTTTCGCAAAAATGGAGTGTTGTGACACCTTTATGGGATACACCCCACCAAACCAATACAGAAGCTGGATGATGGCCTCGTTGCACCCTGGGAACCGTTTTTTTAGCTTCTTCTGATGATGTTGCATAAACCTTATCATTTTGTTTATTAAAAACTTGCTCCACAGTAAACATTTTTCGTCGGTAAAGAGGATGTTCTCATGACCATTGGTTGCGTGCCGAAGCAAGAGACTCTTGCATCTTTCCAATCTTATTTCCTTTAACCGTGGAGTCAACATGTGGGCTGTTGACCGACGATAAGCCTTCATATGAAGATCATCTCGAATGAGTCTACTCATCGATCTTGTGGAGATTTCCAAGTCCTTCGACAAAATTGTTTGTTTGCGCAATGGATTTCTACGGATGCGCTCTCCGACAGTTTCGATGGTACTGACTGTTCTAACGGTACGTGGACGACCGGTCCTTGCTCTATCATCTATGCCTAAGTTTTCATTAAATCGTTCTATGGCACGATAAATGAATCTTTTTGTTATTTTTAGCGGTTTCAACAAATTCAAAATTTCAGAAGCAATTTTTCCACACTTATGGAGTGGTATTACAGCGATACGATTTTCTTTTACTCCCCACTCCATGATTACGAGTCAAAGACTGTCACCAAACTGATCGGAATATTACGCCGTACAGTTCATTTGTTACAAAGTGCAACATAACGGTACAATTCCAGGCTATTTTCTGAGAAATCGCGCATTAGAAATTGTGTGATAGAATTTATGGCAAGACTAGGTATATTATATGCATATTTTAAAAAATAATTAGTGTCAACTATTTCGAATTCAATAAGTTTTTTGTTAATTTTGTTTTTTGTGTTATTATTTATTTATTACTAAGTTTTAAAAATTTAACAACCATGAAGGCTTATGTCTACTTAAATCTTAAAATAAGTTGAATATTTGCATATTAATAAAGGTATAGAATATACATATGCTACTTGTGATAAGAACTTACTTTGCAATAATTCGTTAATTTTTTAAAACTTAACTTTTCATGACCTCCATCATAATTGTATTGCATTATAATATCATTTGAAATGAATTTATTAAAATTCTTGCAGTCCTTCACGAGATCTTTTACAATAGGAACCTGAAATGTTATTTAATTTAAAATATCTTAATTTCAACCTTTGCGCAATACGTCACATATGAATTGATATTCTCGTCCGACAGTTCATTTTCGAAGGCAATTAGTTGCGATTCTGTCTTTAATGGAAAGTGTAACAGTTTAGTAGTCCGCTCACAGTCTTCTTGAGTGCGTCTTTTCACTAATTCAATATTTGCGGCAATAGCCTCAATAATTTTTTTATTATAATTGTCGATATAATCTATAAAGAAAATGGTTAATTGTTAAATATTCCTTATATAGACAAATTTTACCCTGCAGCTCTTTAAATTTTTCATCGATATAAATTTTTAATTCATTGTAATTATGCAAGATTTGATTAATTTCGAAAGTCATAGAATCTGAAAATTAAATTTTGTAAACCAAATTTCCAAATTTAAAAAATAGCCTTAGCATTATTTAATGACAAATAAATGTTGGGTCCAATTTTGGCATTACACCTCACCAGTTTTCCAGGAAAAATATTTTCCTTATCATTTTGTAATATGCGGTTGCGGGAGTTTTGAAGTTAGTAGTTTTACGCTCCGCCAAAAAAAGGGTTTGTAAGTTTAGATTTTTAGCAGCAATCATGTAGGATTGGAATAAGCATCACTTGATTTTCAAATGGCAGACGCTTTAATTTACAACTTAGTTCATTTAAGTTATGCATTTCTTCTTCATTTGCAGGAACAGTATTGGCAGTATATATACCCAGATCTTTAGATTCAATCGACTCTGTGAAAAAATTGTCTAAATTCACCAATCCCTTTTCCAAGCACAAATAATAAGCAATAAGCCGTATTTTTCTTCAAAGCCAGTAATTATTATTGGTATATAAGGAGTCATACAAATGCAATTATCTGGCTCTTTTAAACTCAAATATGTCCTATTTGATGTGTAACTTATAATTTTATTTCTAACAAATCTGAAACTCGCTACCTTATCTTTTATAACAAGATTTTCAGACTTAAGTTTATTGCTCAGTTGTTGTAAAATATGTGTAGGTTTTTTAATTAACTTTTTTAGGATTTGTAATTGATTTCCAAATTGATATGCACTAAAATTAGTTACTACTCAATGTTGTGCAACACACTCTGTAATATATAGTAGATGATGAATGTTATAAGTAATGCTATTTTGTCTAAATATAACTGTAAAATTTTAAACAAATGTTCCAAGTAAACTTTGTGCAGCTGTTAAATTTTGTAAAAAACTTCTGGGGCATGATAGTATTTTCGTGCACTTTTTCCCTCAAAACTAAAATTCCAGTGTACAAAATAAATTTTCGGAATTCTGTTGCTTTCAATCTATGGATTTCCTGCATACTTCGTGGCTTTCTGACAAATTCTTTTGGTATAAATTTATAAAGAGTTTCCAGATAGAAAAAAATACATATTTTATTTTTCTTGTTTATTTTATATAGAATTTTATATTCCAATATTCTTATCAAATATGTTTTTGTTATTCCGAGATCAATTAAATGCATTGCATTGATTGGATATTATAACACAATTTTTATTTCTATTTCTTCTAGTGGAGTTTTTCTATTTTTAAAATAGTTTTTATAAAACTATGCGTTATTTTCTTTCCTCAAAATCTTTATCAGATATAGCAATTCCAGCTAGTAGCATATGTAACAATTCCTGTCTGACAACCCTTTATATGAAGTATGCCCCATTAGACAACACAAAAAAGATTTTGCAGGTGCGTCGCAAATAAAAGCTCTTAAACGGAAAGATATTCTCTTATCTTTTATTAATATATCATTTTCAAACAAATCTTTAACCTCGTATATAAAATCGTGCAAATAACTTTCGATACTAAGGAATTTATTCTTTCCAACATAAGCGCCGATCAAAAATATATTTATATTGGGAATATTTATATTTTTTGCTAAAATTAACCACAAATTCATATTTGAACTTTTATAGAGAGGGAGACCATCTATACCAATATCAAAGACAACATCTTCGTAATTAAAAATAATTTCTGTCACTTTTTTCAATTGGGTTTTTATCCCGCTGTGCCAATAATGACCTGGTGGAACAGTTCTTATGATGGCTTTTTCGGAATTTCTTAACAACGTTTTTTCACTATTTAAAATTCGTAATAATTCATCAAAACTACGTCTAGATGGGTGATATTCTAAATTACATTTTTTTAATTTGTCTTTAAGGTAAATTTCTTTCCTTTTATCACTGCAGTTTGCTAATGTACTGTCAGAATCAATGCTTATATTCCTACTAGTTTCCCTGGTTCATAAGTCTCATTACTTAAAGTAAATTTTTTTAAATGTAATAGTTTTGTTTTTCTGCCATTATAGCAAGTGCGATTTGACGCTTGCTTATTCCTTTTTTTTTGGTAAACTTATAATAAAATGAAATTACTTCTATCGGAACCAAATGTTACTTATTTTAAAAACACGTAATAAAGAAGTAAAAATATAACTTACCGAATAAAATTCTCAATTTCCCCTCAATTCCACAAATCGCGATTAAAAATTCATGTGACCGTGGTTTGGGACTTATTCTGTTCATGCGCAATGAAATATTATATATTTCGGACCAAGCGATTCTCCTCTGCATTCCGAGAAATTAGAAATGGAATTAATCAATTCCTTTTGGTATTAACTATAGAATTGATTCTTAATGTAATGAATTTCAATTTTCCTGCTGGGGTGTTGTTTTCCTAGGATTTACTCATAAGCCTTGCCTCTGACATTGGATCCTATTTTGAGCAAACTTCCATTTCATCAGCATAGGCCTGTATGTGTATATATAGACTTTACAACTCGTCGAAAATTGAGTCTACCAAGAAGCACTATAGTATTGAAGAAACTACCCCTCCTTGCGTCATAACTGTGTCGGTTCCACATTCCGCGAAAAGTAGTTTGTGTCACAGCATAATGTGGATCCACCTTTCAAGCATGGGATCTATGCCAATGGCGGCATTGCATAATGATGACAACGTTGCATTGTCGAAAGCTCCCTCAATATCAACATAAACCCCAAGAACATTGCACCTTTATCCGTCGCATTTTCTATTTTGGAAACTAGAACGTGTAGTGTGGATTCACAGAATCTTCCACTTAATCCAGGTCATAAAAGCTCCAAATATATCTTTTAGTACTGAAGCCAGGGAATGGCTATCTGCTTTTAGCATAGCTGGATATTACAATAACAGCTAGACCAGCAGTTCTCGAAGGAAAGCAAAGTAAATATTTAATCTTTTGCTGATATACTACCCGGATGGTATATATCTGTGATGCCTAATGATGGTTACCTTTTCTGGTAAGTCCACTAGGTAGTAATTCAATTAGATCTTTTGACTAGCTGAAAATGGATTTCAACCAAGTTTTCGAATACTTCTTGTTTGGAGCTCGTATATCCAGAGCTCAAAGCCTGTGTTACGCGTCACTAAAGTTTGGAGTCGCTAAAGCAATCCTCGCAGGAATGGGAGAAAATATCGGTGAAATAAGTGCGGCGCGAAGTCAAAAATTTCACGAAACTGTGCATTGTTTGAAGCTGTACATTAAAAATAAAGGCGGCCGTTTTGAATTTAATTAAGTATGTTTAAAGTTTAAGATTAGTTTCTTTCATTTTGAAGTTTATGTTTTGTTTATGTTTTAATTGTTTAAACAATTTTCATAAGCAAAAACGCTAGTCAACCTCATTTTGCCGCACCTTGTAGTGTCCTTTTTAGAAGTTTTCTGATCTTCTTTCTGAGATTCTGCAGATATTCTGAGGTTTGACATATTTTTATTAGGGAGTGTAAAGACTATAACCTCCTATCACTCGTGACCAAAGCTGGATTGTTTCCCACATTATTAACCATGAAATCGTATGATATAATGGAATATAATAATTTTTCCTCTCAAGGATTGCAGCTACTGTTGCCCCATATGGTATGCTGAACATAACATCGGATTACCAGACCCAGATTATTAGATTTTGCGTATCTTACAATTTCTTTCCTGTGAAGGTAGATAAGCAGATAAGCTGATACAAAGACATCTTAATGATTAGCTCTCGGAATCACTTAGGATACTTTGAGCGCAACGATGTCCTACTACCTACTACAAAATTGATCATTATGGCCTCAATTGAATACGAACACACATGCCCGTGGTCCTTCTGTCCTTTCATACTGAAAAATTTGGTATGGTCATCAAAGATATATTTCCGCTTTCAGCATATCCAACGTTCTTGCATTAGTGTTGTCTAAGGGAGATTTTGGGGAGCAGAAATAGTGATCAGCTGCTCAGCATTATACGCCCTATCCCAATTTTTTTCCGGAAACGTGAAATACTTTTCTCCCGAAACCAAGATGGGTAAAAAATTCCTAAAGAAACCTTATAACATTCAACTAGTCCATGCCTATGCCCAGTGCAAGAGTAGAACCCTCAGTGTAACCAGGGTTCTTATTTTTGATATTGAACACATCTATCCGCCCAATTTCCAATCGCGACTTCTGGTTACAGAGTCGAGTAATTGTGCCACCAGATGCCTCACGTGGGCTTGGTATCCACACATCTACCCGAATCAGCTTAGGCAGGTCGCTACCCTTCGTAACAAAAAATTTTATACCATCATAAGGTGGTAACTTAACTACATTTGGAAGCACCAATTTAAGAGAATATTCGTTCGTGCGCTGAATCTTTAGGTTTCCGTCACGAACGACTATCCTCTCAAACCTAGGTGACTCTTTAATCTTACTCAATAGACTCCAAATATAGTCTTCCACAAAATTGATTAGTGGAGCAATTTTATGTCAGGATAGAAGAATTATGCAGTTGATTTATGATAGACCTTCGATTACTCTGGCACACCGACCAGGGCTTAGGAAGCAGCCTCTGCGAAGCTTATGCACTTCATGTGTCTTAACTTTGTTCTACTTACTCCTTAGCCGTCGCAGCTGTATTTGGGACATAGGAACAGGATTAACTGTAGTAGCAGCGGGCTGCTTTCTGCTTCTTTCCCGTTCCAGAATAAAGCCTTCTATTGCTTGTGTGAATGTCCCAATTTATGGCAGTCCGTCTTGCGAAATTCTACTATCGGAGTCCTGTAAATACCTTCCTCATTGACCTGGACCCACCACCACGTCAGTACATGTAAACAGAGTCTGCATATTTCCAACTTCTGCTGCTTCTTCACCAGGAGGTTGGTTACCACATGCAGATAGAGATCCATAAGGCTTACCTTTCATGTGTATGTCTGTGATAACCCTTCTTCGTCTGACACCTCAAGACTGACCAGTACGACATAAGAAACCTTGTCAGTAGCACCCTGCTACCGTCGGCCTAATTCAATTGATCATCAACGCACGCAAGCTCCTTCAACACGACAAGGTGTGAGTTAGCAATCTAAGCTATATACTCTTTATCGTTGGGCCTCGTAAGACGTTATATTCTCCTTAAGTCAAGTAATCCATTAGTCACAAATAAATCCTCACCTCACACGAGTTTTCTTCACAATGAAGTATGTATTCCATTAACACGAGATTGCCGGATATTGGGTATATACCTGTTTTGCAAGAAATGGATCCATTTGAACATAAAAATTGAAGTTATTTTAAAGAAAATAAAATTTTATATAAAAGAACCTTTATTCAAAAAAATTTTTACATATATATTCTGTTTTTAAAAAAGTATTTTCCGCAAATTTTACTATTACATTAATCACAGACGGCCTTACTTCTACTTCGTTTGCATAATATTTACTTGAACTTGACAACTTAACGGTTTTTCAATATTCTGTATATTTGATAAGAAGTGTAGTGAGAGTATTTTCAGCTTCATGGTCTCAGTTACCAAGCTGAGGGTACCAGTCGGAGGAGTTCAGCCATTTGATGAAATGAATTGTTTTCTTGAGATTTTTACTTGAGTGACCTCTTTACATAAAAAATATCTATGCATTAGAAATAAATTACATGTGTGCAAAACAACCAACTTAATTTAATGAGTCAATTTGAATTATATTCATCAAAATAGGTATAACACATATGAATTTTTGGAACTAAGGAGTGTGGAGGGTAGGGAATTAGTATTCGTATACATTTCATAATTTCATTAAAAACCAACGCATGTTTTAAAAGAAAATTGTTTTAGTTTATCTATATAACAATAAAATCATAAATTCTGTGGTCGCGCGGAAGAATCAGGTAACTCCATTTTCGGAAAACAGGAGAAAAACGCGTTTAACTTTTTTGATTGCCTTGTTATTGCCCAAAATGCGGTTTTTTATTTCTCAATAACTCGAAAATGATGTGCAATATTAAAATTTCGCTCTGATAGAATGATAGTAAATCAAAAAAACATTCCATTTTTGGGGGTTTTCAATTTTCCAAAAAAATGGAGTTACCTGGTTTTTCCGCGCGACCACAAAATTAGTCAAATTGACTCGAACCGACAATCTAGTGCTAAAACCGAGGATCTAAGCCGTAGGCAGTGAAATATTACGTAATCTACATCTTCTTTCTGATTAAGAGGACTATCATGCCTAAATCGGTGGGGTAGAATTACTGAGAATTCGGATATTACCATGACCTGACAATAATTGCGTGAGATGGTTGGTTATCTCCATGTTTTCGATTTGTCCATATCTCGACTTCCAGAATAATTTTAACACTCACTGTTCCTTGAGGTAAATATAACCTAGTACTTCATCGTGAATGATATTCCATAAAAGGGGACCTAAAACTGACTTGTGGTATGCCTGCAAAAGCATCGTAATATTCGGTACCGTCGTCACTTTCATACCATAATTTTCTATTGGTGAAGTAACTTGAAGTTATCCTTCCATCTTCAAGCGTAACCACCACACAATACTTTTTTATTCCCTATCACCATCTCTTGCTTTCTAAGGCTTTGGCTGCTATTACTATTACCATTTTTACTGCATCAATTTTCGAACGCCTGAAATGATGGGTCGTCGAGTGGTTTGTTTCCTTTTGGGATCACCTCTAGCTGCTGTATTTTCCGGTTATCTGAAAATAATCTTACGCGTGAGCATGGAGATCTTCTTTTTTGTATCTAAATTTCTTTGTTCCCATATCATTTGTTGCAACCACTATTGCGTGTGTGTAAATGGTTGCGAAAATGATCTTTCTACTTGGATCACATAAACACGACATAATTTAACTAATGCAAATCCAGTGCAAAAGTGTGATATTAAACATCATAAGTACTATATAGACAAATATTGTGTTATACGAATGGAGCCAATATAAATATCGTATAAAGAAAGAAAATTGAATTGCGCTGAATTGAATAATTTATTTAAAAATTTTTTTAAAATGATAATGATGATCAGTGACATGTTACGATGATATTATTTTTAACGTACCTGGAATATTTTCATTAAACAAAAATACTCGTAAACTAATAACCAATAAGCTAATTAATAATTAGAAATCAAATTTCAAACTCGACGCTTTTGTCTTTGAAGAAGTCATTCATGTTTGCTAATAAATATGGCGCATTAAAAGTAGTAATTTGGTTCTCACAAGCATTGAGTTGTGTTTCACAACTAGATATTTGGTTGCAACCTTTTATTTGTGACTGCCAACTACAAAGCAATTTATTCGATATTTGGGTGTGATGAAAGGTAGTTTGTTCATTTCACGAGGGGATAGACTAATTTGGTTTTAAAGCATTAAATATACTATATATTGAACATTTTTTATTGGCGACATTCTTTTGTTTTTAGTGATTTGGATCTTGGAGTTTGCGACTCGACTGTGGCAAACTCTGCTGTGTTTAACGATTTCATTTAAGGATGTACAATTTGTATTTGGATAATTTTTTGTTAATAAAGCTGAGCTTAAGTTTGCATATTTTTGATTAACAATTTTGGCAATTTTGATTTGATTGGTACTCTACTATGGAATAGTTGTTGTTGACTTCCCTAATATTATTTGACTTACGACTTGGATTTATATTATACTTTTCATCATTTCGCTTCACAAGCGCATATGTTGTATTATCGGTAGTAAAACAACATCAACCGACAAAGTAAAAAGACTTTTTTCCTTTCCACCAAAAAAGTGCATGTCAAAGAGTGCATTAAAGTTTCCTGGCAATCTTTCAAGAATATTTCAATTTTAGAGCAGCTTAAAATTTGTAATCTTCACTTCGAATCGCAATATTTAAGGAAACGCTTATTATTCCTCATTCGATTCCTATAATTATAAAACTTTGATTGCACTTTGATCCCTTTGCATATAACCACTTATGCCACATTAACCCTTTCTCATATAAAAACAACCTTCAAGTATTTCCATAAAAGGTAATCAAATTTGCAATACTACCGATCTCAGAAATGTAAACTTATAAAGGAAAGTAAAAGATTAAGATACTTCAATAAAAGTTTGCAAAGAATATGTAAAGATATAAAAATGAAATTAAAAAGGGCTAAGACAAAAGTTTATGCAGTTTCCAAGGCGAGTTTTTACCGCATTATTGATCATATTAAGGGGCTTCCAATACGGACTTCCGAACTTTGACAGTTGATAGCGGCCATATTGTCGAAGCTATACCTGTTAAATTGGCTGTCATTTATTCAATCTGTTTTTTTCAAATCACCATAGACGGATTAGCGTTCAACAACACGTGCAAATGATAAAATTTTTCAAAATGGGTGTTCTGTTCGGGCAACGTTCCGCGCGCTTCGCTCAGACCATCACCGTCAACGACGTACGAATGATTACCAGCTTCTTTTGGCCTGAATTGGATGATATGAACACCAACAACATGTGGCTTCAACAGGACGGCGCTACGTGCCACACAGCTCATGCCACATTGGATATTCTGCACGAGCAATTTGAGGGCGTGGTCATCTCACGTGGAGATGATGTGAACTGGCCATCGAAATCGTGCGATTTGACTCCCGATTTGATTTTTTCTTGTGTGATTTTCTTAAATCTCAGGTCTATGCGAATAAGCCAAAAACCAGAACGGCCCTTAAAGCCAACATAACCCGTGTCATCGGTCAAATTCAGCCTGATTTATGCGCCAAAGTCATGGAAAATTGGACATTTCGGATTCGCATCAACCAGAGAAGCCGCAGCGAATGGTGTTAATATTCCGTACCTAATGGCATCGATAGGCCTTTCAAACAAATAAAAAATTTCGATGATATCGCACACACACTTTGTTTTATTTAAATTTAAAGATAGGAAGTGCTTAATGAAAGACCGTATAGATTCCCTTATAGTAAATTCCAACTCAACAGAATTTTGCAAAATACTATTAGGTTCAAATAGATAGTACAACACTGATGAACAAATTATTTTTCAAGCTCTTTTTTTAATTCCAAATAATTTCTTAAGAGAAAAATTAAATTTCCCTTTACCATCCTTAAACTCAATTTAGAAGTGGCTCCCTGTAAAATAATTCCTGCATCTAATTTAAATTTCTTTAATGTTGTACGAGAATACATAACTATGTATATTAGATAAAAAATGGCGCTTTAACATGTTCCCGCCGGCGGCCGTATTTGCAGTTCGCGGCATCTGACGGCTCTTTAATTCATATTTTTTTCCAGCTTCCGGAGGTGTTGTGAATATATGTAATCACATATCGTTCATTAACTTTAACCAGCGATTATTTTTGAATTTAGAAAAACAAATAGTTCTCACTGAAATATCTGCGATGATCAACTTGAGAGTAAGAGCGCTAATATTCGATATTTCGATTCTTAAAAATATTTCTTGTCTTGTTGTATATGTACCACACGTGGTACAAGCCGCCCGATGAGACGGTCCTCTATGTACCACAAGTGGTACATAGAATTCCATTTTTATAACACTAAATCTTCTAAACCTTATATATAGGCTTTGATTGAAAATAATTAATTAAAGGAAATAAAATAATATGTTGTGAGGCGTAGGTCCGATGCGTGAAGAATAATTATTTGAGTTACCTTTTACAAACGACTGAAGCAATATTGCAACTTTCAGACGACATTTTTTGAAATTCTAATGAAATATATTTTATTTGCAAATCTAATGAAATAATTATTCTTCAAAAAAAATTTACACGATTAACCCTCTCCCCGCACTCTGTGCTTCCAATACGACTTCCTGAAAATTGGGTCTTGCTTTGACGATGTCATTGGAAACTTATTAAAAATCATAACTATATTCGATCAGAACTCATTTTTATATAGCCAACTCTCCGTCTTTTGCACGAAGGAATGAGAGCTTAAAAAAAATACTACATATACATACATATATATATATATATAATATTTATATTAGCAATATGTCAGAAATATTGAAATACATAAACATACATGTTGATGTTACTAGAATAAATCCATACAATTGGTAAATTTTAATTTCGCGTAATTAATATGTTAAATACCAGATTTTAATACGACTAGCTAGAAAAGAATTTGCTTGTTAATTTAATTAATTTTTGTATAATTAATCAATTTCAGTTTTTTTCATCCAAAAGATGACCTAAGATTATGACACATTATCAAAGAAACCTATGTATAGGTATAATAAATTTGTATTTGCATTCCTCTGAATGTAATGTTTAAGCGTGTAGTTGTTGTCGCTAAGTAAAAAAGAATATACCACCGTATTATTGACGTAAGTATGTACGTATATGTTTAAATGTTGAATCGAAAGTGCTCGCATTACCCCATGTCGTTGATTAACATTGATGTAAATTTTGCAACTCGCATAACTGTTCGCATTCATCATTACGAACGGTGCACAAAGTGACGATTGATTATTAGCATTAAAGTGGCAAACAAGAATAAGTAAATTTTTTGTGCATTGGCACCGATGATTATATTACCAAACTCAATATTTCTTAATGCTTGATTTATAAAAGAATTTACAAGGAATAAAAACAGAATATTTTTATTTTTATATTATACAGCTGTTGAGCATAAATTAATCATGTGGATTGTTTTTTAAACAATTCGAACAATTTATTGTTACAAATTAGTTAACTAAAAAATATGGCAAGTATTGTACTGTGTTTTGAGACCAAGGTTACATGACACAAATATTTCAAAATACAAAGAAAATGCTTTAAATGTGTGAATGTTTTATATAAAAAATATGGGAAATAAATACACCAATTTGCAAAACCTTTTTTTTAACTTTGTTTTTAACGACAACATTTTACTATTATATAACCATGCATTCTATCCTACTAGTAATTTATTTAACTCATTTTTTCTACAAACACTTCTTAAGGAGTTCGAGGGTAGCAGAGCTCGCAGCAACTTCCTTTTCCTTTTTCTCTTCCTCCTCGTTGGTGTTCGTCAATGTCGTTCTCATAGTCTGATCCAATTCCTCTTTCAGTCCAACTGTCTGCAAACGTACCGCCATTCTGTGGTAGGAAACATCGGTTTGAGTAGAATGAGTTTTACACTTTTTAATGTTTGCTAATTGAATGGCTTTCCTTCTTAAATCCCAGATATTCCATATGTAATCTTTATCTTTATAATACGGTACTGGATGTAACTCAGTCTGAACTTCTACTGTTTTTACATTAACCGCTGTAGGTTCGACATCTACTTTCTTTTGACTTCTTATCTCGACGATTCTATCAAAGCAGTTGAATAGGACGATAAGTGGTGGATTTGTGCGTACGATTTCAAAAAATTTTTCGAAATAATTCTCGATATCGTCACTAAACCAATTAGCGTATGTTGCTTCACTGAATGCAAAGTAATGATTTTTGTATTGAAGTATGCCCAAGCTGGTCTGCGATGGAATTAAAATTCCACTCCCAACCACAAATAAATAGGCGCAGTACTGTGTTATTGGTATGATCTGTGGATATTAAGTGGGCTTCATAAAACCTATAACCAAAAAGACCAGATTTCTTACAATTGACTCATTCCATTTTAAAATTTTACACTCAGGATTAGTGATGCGCAGAGAATCGGCCAAATTTATTTTCTTGTGTTTTTCTTTCAAGGCGACAGAAAGACTATGTAAAACACTTTGCTCAAATTCAGAATCATTAAGAACCTTCATTTGGTCATTTAACTGGTTGATTTCCACAAAGGCGTATAAATATGTCAAAAGAGAATTATATAACTTGTGAAGTCTTATGAAGTGTGGCTGAGAAATAAAAACAATTTATTAAGAACAATTTTAATATATGATAAAGGCGGATAGCTTCCGGACATTTAAATTTTTGCATAATCAATACGAGTGAAAACTCAACTGACCTATATGTCACTGTAAATCATATGAAGGAAAAGCAGTGGCAATCGTTCTTTAAGAGAAAAACACCAAAAATCATTTGGACAATAGAATTCGCAAAACTCATACTCAAAACTCGTAGGTTGTATTAAACGATTAATAAATAAATCAATGAAAACTTAGAACGTTCCAAAGGAGTAAGTATAGAATTTCTTAAAAATCAAAATTGAAAAACGGCATTATACAGTTACATATTTGTGTAAATGCAACTCAGAATTTTACGAGAGTTCAACGTTATTATTTCACTAATTTTTAATAATGATGTACAGCATGCATATATTATGTGTTGGTATACATATTGATATTATATATTAAAAATGATTTATCCATAGTGCACTTTAACTATTAGAACAGTATATTTTTTGCTCAGCCAATTTGAAGTAAAAATTCTTAAATAAAAGTTCAAAATCTCGCTTATTTATAAAAAAGTATTGCAGAAGTTAAGTCTTAAGTTTTACCAAAAGTGCATGTATTGGAGATCGGATTGGGAATCTTGTGGGAATCTGATATTGTGATGAGAAGTTTAATTGAAATGGGCCATATTATTGCAGTTATTTTTGGAATAATTTGAACGAAAATAAACTAATTAAAAACGAAGCGAAATTTTGGAGGTGGTACTGTAATGGATTAGGGTGCATTCAACTATTCTGGAAGAGTCTCTATTTGTGTTGGAAATGCTCGAATGCTATTCATATATCTTATGAGGAAGATATATAAATTTTCTTGAAGAATTCGTTACCACAGACTTTACATATCAACAAGACAAAAAAGATAAAAAGTAATACATTTATTGGACTGACCTGCCTGCGATTATTATTGTTACCCCATAAAAAACACATGAGAAATTTTGGCGGTTTGCAAAGGAACGTCTATTTCAAATGAATAGGAAATTAGAAAGTGTAAGTGCAAGGTGGCGCAAAATTAATCATTCAATTTTATTTTTGTATAACTTTTTTAATAAATAAAAAAACTATTTTGAGTGATGGAAATCTTTATCTTTGGATCGTTACAATTTTTTCTGTTAAGTGGAAAAGATGATATCCGTCAAGTGGCTGCCACCAGTGTTGATACACATTTGTGCCCGTTTTATCGCATTTTCCATGACTTTCCGCAAGATTTCCGATAATAACTGTTCGCATTCCTGTCGAATATTCTCTTTAAGGGTTGCGATTGTCTAAAGCTTGTTAGCATAAACCCGCGACTTCAAGTAGTGGTAGTAGAAATCTGGGGCGATCTGCCTGGCCATGCCAAATCGCCAAAACGGGAGATTACGCGGTAAGGAAACGCTTCCTTCACAATATCCATTGTGGCTCGTGCTGTGTGTGCGGTTGCACCGTCTTGTTGTTGTGGCTCATCATCTGGGTAATGTTTCCTCGTCTGTTCGAGTCGAACAGCTAAGCGGCGGAATGTTTCCCTGTTGGCGCAACACAATTAGGAAATCGACGTCGAAACGCACGCTGCGCTAACACCATCGACCGATTATTAATCAAAAAAATGGACACAATTAATCCACGCTCTTGCGGTGTATAACGCTCCATTGCTTGTCTGTTTGTATTCTGCAGCTGTGTAGTTCACAAATGTCACATATAATTGACGTACGACGCCATTTGCAATAATTATAACATCTTCCGATAGAGTGATTAATTTTGCGCCACCTTGTATGAACATTCAACAGGAAACATTTCAGAATTTAATTAAAGCTATATTAAAGCGGATAGTAGAAGTTATAAAAAGTCCTTCGAAATTTTAGTTTTTAAGTAACGATAATTTTCATATTGAGTGGCTAAATAAGATGAACATGTATTTGCATTTAAACGAATATTTATGTGTTCTCTTCACTATTATGTGTATCAACCGACAAGGTCACTCATCAATCAAATGAACTGTTATTCCAAAAAAAAAATAATTTGTATTACATTAATTTCGTTATTAATGGGAAGAGAGAATTATAGAAGTACATCGCTCAGCAGAAAATTGAACAATTTATGCTGATATTATTTAAAGTTTCAAAATAAAGCTGGCACAGATGTTTCCAGATATAATACCAGTACTACTAGTAGATTAACGTCAAGATGATTTTGACTTTTGGCTACAAATTCATCCTGTATCAACACTTACATCCGCAGAATATTAATTTTAAATTTAGGATTTCGTAAAAATTGAGTCATTATGGATTATGTATGTATGATTGTAGATTCCTCTCGTAAAGCTCTTATCGACTCACTAACTTCGCTGGGGTTAAATAGAAACGGCCCACCATATAACTTGTCTATTTTAATCAGCAACTCTATAGATAAAAGAGTTCAAAATCTTTTAACTGAATTCAATCTCATTACTGTCGACTCAGGATTTACCAAGTCAGTGAATCATAATGTATCTTATCGAATTCTTATTAGATGTACTCCAATTGTATTATATCAAAAGTATTAGTAATAACCACCTCAAACCCCCGTCTGCTCCAAGTAGATCTCGATAATTTTGGCATTTGGTGCACAAAAAACTCTCTTGAGCTCAATATCTCCAAATGCCAATCCATCACCTACTCCCGTAAACACCCTTCTTCTCCCCCAGAGTCTATCGCTTGTCTGGCGAACCTATCCCCTCTGTTTCCTTTCTCCGCGATCTAGGCGTCATCTGCGATAGTGAACTTAACTTTCGCGAACACATTGACATTGTGATTGCCAGAGCCAACTCCGCGCTAGGCTTCGTTAAGCGGTGGTCTAAGGAGTTCCTCAACCCGTACGTCGTCCCTCTTTGTCACCTTCGTTAGGTCACTCCTTGAATACGCTAGCTAAGTTTGGTCTCCTTACCAATCTATTAGCATCAACAGGATTGAGGCTGTACAACGCAGGTTCCTTCGTTTCGCTCTACGTGAGCTCCCCTGGTCTGACCCTCAAAACCTTCCGCCCTACGAAAACCGCCTCGGCTTATTAACTTGCAGCCTCTATGGAAGCGGCGGGACCTTGACGATATCACATTCATTCATTCAACTGCTAATCGGCGAGATTGACTGTCCTTCTCTACTTGAGCGGATCCCTATCTACACCAATCCCCGTAACCTCCGCTCGGCCCCTCTCTTTCGCCCTCCTTACCATCGAACCAACTACGGTCTTTCTAAGCCCCTCACAAGAATGCTTCGGAGGAGTACGAGAAGTACTCTTTACAGTGTGCGGACGTGTTGTGCGATCGCTCCTGCTTTCATTTTCAATTTTTACTTTGATTTCTCTTGTTTCATTTGGACTATATTTTTGATTTGTTTTTTGGCCTATTGTTTGTTATTGTGGCCATAATTTAGCATCGTTTAGTTTAATATTATTCTTGCGTGACTATATTGTGAACTTAATTTAAATTTTATTATGGCTACTGACAATTGCAACAAATGCTGTGGGACAGTTTCCCATGACAAGATAAAATGTGGTGGTTTATTTGAGAAATTATTCCATTCCTCCTGTCTGGGAATCTCTAGTGAACATTATAACATTGTCAAGAACTTGGACGGTTTTGTTTGGATTTGTGATAGTTGTGTTGATTTCAAAGGTAAAATTCTTAATTGTATGGGCTTAGCTTCGCAAGTTGAAAACCTGTGACTGACTATGTCTAATTTGACCGCGAAAATCGATAAACTGATGCCGCTCATTCCTAAACCGCCACATGTCGATCCTTCCATTCAGTTGAAATATTTGGATGGTTCCACATTGGGATCGCATCGACCATCAACATCAAAGATATCTGCGCTGACGAAGAGGAACGGTCATAAAACTATTACTGCTGCGGGTGGAAAGACATCACCGCTGGTTTCGTCCGTGCCCTCGGCTGGGACATCTAGTGCATCCAAACGGATTACTCGTTCGAAGGCTGCAGCGGTTGGTGCCACAGCGCATCATTCAACTTCTGTGGTTGCTCTGTGTCACCCACGGCTCTGTCCGCACCTGCCGTTACACCGGCTGCTGCTGCGTATGCACCAACAACACCATGTAAGAGGTCAGTGACTCTCAGAGCTGCTGTTATGCCGAAAATTCTGTTTATCTCTCGTCTGGAGCCTGACACCAAAGTGGACGATATACTTGGCTACATATACGGTAACTCCGCAATCCCTCGGAATTCGATTTCATGCATGAAGCTCTTCTCAAAGGCGAGGGCTGGTCTTGTCCCGCTCGTCTCATCATTTAAATTGTTTGTCCCTCAGGATTACTTCTATTTGTTGTTGGACAAGAGCTTCTGGCCAGACAGCATCATAGTTAAGGAGTTCGCACCGCTACAGAAACATCGTAGCCATTCATCTAAAATGCCAAAAAACGGATCTGCTTGCTCAGTATCCACTATGCCAACGTAACGGGCTTGCGTTCTAAATTGCAACATTTTTATCTTTCTGCTGCAAATTCTACCCTCGATGTTGTCTGCCTTACGGAAACCTGGTTGTCTGCAGATATCCCAAACCCTGAGCTTTTTGGCCCTGAGTTTCAGGTGTTCCGTCGTGATCGTCATCGGTCTCATGTTAATGCTCCGGTTGGAGGTGGGGTACTCTTGGCGGTTAGGAACTGCTATCCGTCTGCTTTATTTGACATTCCTGACACGAGCGTCTTAGAGTGCCTGTGCATCGTCCTGGATTTCCCAAAAATGAGGCTGTTCATCATCAACGCATACATTCCTCCCAACTCTCAGAGTGGACTTTATGAGTCATTTTGCAATGTGGTGGAGTTTGTATCAGATCAGCTGTTGCCCTCTGACGTTGTGGGTGATTTCAACCTCCCCTACCTTGTTTGGCGCGTGGAGGAATCTGCCAGATTTTTTTCTGTATCTGAGGCGTCGTCTATCCGACAACGTGATCTTTTTCCTCGACAGTATTCAGGGGTGCAGTCTTCGACAAGTGAACTCACAACGAAATAATTCTGGTAGATTGCTTGACTTAGTCTTCACTTCCAACGTCGATCACACCGCGTTGTCCAAATGCAATATTACGCCTTTAGTGAATGAATCGCATCATCATCCAGCTCTTCATACTGATTTTTGTATTTCACAATGTCTGATAATTAATGATTCTGTTTCTGCTATTTCATTTAATTTTCGTAAAGCTGATTATTTAAAGTTGAATGACTTTCTGTCTGGATGTGACTGGTCTCCTGTGTTAACGGAAAGCGATGTTAATGTGGCTATTTCTAAATTTTAGAGATACTTCTGCCTCCTTTGTTTCGTGTATTCCCATAACACTCAACAAGAACTCTAATCCGCGCCTGCCATGGTTTGATACTGAATTGATTCGCTTGAGGAACTCTAAGACTAGGGCCTGGAGGAAATATTCGATGACCAAGAATGATAAAGACTTCCTTGTGTTTTGTAGTCTTCATAAGCAATTCTTCGAAAGATCTGAGGCCGCATACGTTTCTTATTTATCGGATTTGCGGAATTCTTTGAAGAGTGAGCCGAAGCGCTTTTGGGGTTTCATTAACTCTAGAAGGAGCTCTGACGGTTATCCTGCTTCCTTTTGCTATAACGGTGAGCGCGGAAGTGATCAAATCCTTTTACTTCTCGACGAAGCTTCCATCCACCACCTTAGAACCAAAAGACCTTTATTTTGACCATATCACTATTTTAGAGTATCTTGACAACATGCCCTCTAAACATTCGTACGGACCCGATGGTGTTCCTTTAATAGTTTTAAAATCTTGTGGTTTGTCCTTGGTGAACGTAATCTGTTATTTATTTAACTTATCAATGATTTCAGGTGGCTTTCCTAATTGCTGGAAATTATCTTATATTACACCCTTGCATAAGAAAGGACCTAAAGATGATATATCCAACTACAGGCCTATTGCCAAACCCTCGGCTTTACCTAAGCTTTCCGAAGCGATTGTCTGTAATAATTTATACTTTCACTGCAAAACTATAATAAGTGATTGCCATCACGGTTTTGTGAAGGGAAGGTCAACTGTTTCTAATCTTCTATGCTTTTCGTCTTTCTGCATCAATGGGACTGAACGGGGTGGACAAATTGACTGCATTTACACGGATTTCAGTAAAGCCTTTGATAGAATTAGCCACCAGACGTTGATCCTTAAACTGACGAAATTCGGTTTCCCTGAGGTATTTTTGGATTGGATATCATCCTACCTAAGAGATCGTTTTCAGTTGGTTTCTTTTCGCGGTACGTTCTCACCACCTATCCATAATACCTCCGGGGTTCCACAGGGTAGTCACTTGGGACCTCTACTGTTTATTTTATTTATAAATTATGCGAGTATTGCTTTATCACACTCTAGAATTCTTTTATATGCTGACGATGGAAAAATTTTTCGCTCTGTTCATTGTCTTTTCTCCTTAATAGTTAAATAATTTTTCAATGTGGTGCGCCTCAAATTATTTACCGTTGAATGTGAATAAATGTGCTTTGGTGTCTTTCACACGGAGTAAAACTCCAATACGTTACAATTATTTCATGGATGGTTGTGAAATTTCACAACAAACTTGGTGAAAGACCTAGGTGTTGCTTTTAATTCTAAATTTGACTTTGACGAGCACATAAACATAATTATTAGCAAGGCTAATTCGGTACTGGGATTTATTAAGAGGTTGTCTAAAATTTTTGACGATCCTTATGTGACAAAAACTCTTTATACCACATTCGTTCGCCCCATTTTGGAATACGCAAGTCCTGTATGGGCGCCTTCTTATAATATTCATTCGGACCGCATCGAGGCTGTGCAGAGATTTTTACAATTCGCACTCAAAGGTTTAACATGGGCTGACTCCCTTTGCTTACCCCCTTATAGAGACCGCTTAAGGCTTATTTCCATGGAAGCACTAGCAGATAGGCGAATGATCTCCAGCATCGTTTTCGGCTCCAAAATTTTGAGTGGTGATTGTAGCTGTTCGGAACTCTTGTCTTTGTTTGCGATATCTGTTCCTCGCCCTGGTCTCAGAGTCAATAAATTAATAAATATACCTTACCATCACACTAACTACGGACTACATGAGCCAGTCACATCCATCGCCTATTTGTTAAATTTGCACCATAAAATGTTTGATTTTAATTTATCGTGCCAGAAATTGAAAAATCTACTCAGTTTTCAATTTTCTAATTTACATTGTAAACTGTGATTATGGTTTTAAAATACTTTTTGTTTTTGATTGTAAAATTAATAGATATTGTATGTCTCACTGCAAATAAATAAATAAATAAAGAGAGCCAACTCCTTCCCTTCCTTCGACTTTCACCTGAGTAAAAATTCTCTCAGGCACCACCTAATTAGTCTCCCCTAATCTGCCTTGTCCTTTCTCTTTCTCCGTTTTTCCTCCTCTAATTTAGTTTCTTAGGTTAGCACTAGTCTTAAGTTTATTTAATGTACGTAGCTTGCATTAAGCGTTAATAATAATAATAATGATAAATTTTTCTACATTCTAGTGATAAATTGGCAGCAAACAAAAAATTTTTTGTCTTCGCCTAGTCAAAAGAAAAACGGCGAATGGAGACCATGTGGTGATTATAAAATGCAATCCTTAATCCATATCACTTATTTCTTCAATAAAATACTTTACAGAAAATTTACTAAATTGGCAAAGTATATTTGTGTAATAATGCCCAAGCTTTCTAACGTTATATTCGGCACTTCAAAGTCTACCTATCTGTTTCAGCTATTTAGACGACGTTCTAATAGCTTCCAAATCTGAAGCAGAATATATTTATATATATATATTTGTAGAAATTTTTGAAACACTTGTTATTAACGCTGAAATGAAAAGTGTGATTTCATAAAGCCAAATATTAAGTTTTTATGACATTTTATCAGTTCAGATGGCATTAAACCGTCCCCTGAAGGAGTCGAAACGCACACAAAAATTTTAAACGCCCTAATACAGTAAAAAAGCTTAGACGTTTTCCACCCAAGGTTACTGAACACCAAACAACGAAATCAAGGTCGAAAAAAGATAAGGAAAAACGTCACGAGTATCACATCTTGTATTAGATGATGATTTGGGTTATTCCCTAAATCAGACTGAAATATGCTAGAGCACAGCATGGTAACCAACTATTAGCACAACCAGTAGCAAAGATTCTTTTCAACCCCTAGGGAAAGGAGAACATCCAGGATTGCCTCAATATCTAGGAAGACTGCCAAGATGTACTGTTTATATTTCAGCGAATGCTCAATCGTACGTACCACGTCGGATAGAGCTATTTCTGTCAATCGATCCTTTAAGTACGCATGTTGAGAGCGACTAAACTGTGACAATGTCCTTTTCAACGAGTCGGGTATGTAATGGAGCAATAGACTGCTCTAAAAAGTCTAAAAAGTCACGGAACCACAGCACTCTGCATGTTCTGCAGCATGATAGGCAAAATGCCGTTCTGGCTAGGCGACTTATACGGAGAAAAGCTCTACAACGCGAGCGCCGTGCTTGCCTCCGTAATTAACTATTCGAGTTCATGCGGAGTTGTCAGTGGTTTGCCCTTTGGACTCACGGTATCGAAAGTGTGTTTTAATTAAAAGTTCCAGGAATTCCATGGCAGATGTTGTCCACGCCCTATCTGGCCTCCTAATAAAGGATAAACAGGTGCTTTATTGACAAATATAAATTTTATCGATTAGATTAACAATTATCTACAACTTACTGAACTAGAAAAATTTATCTCCACTGGCACTGCTTGTTTTGTAAGGGTTTCATGTTGAGAAGCAAATATTTCAGCCATTAATTTAAAATACTTTTTCGAAGATACATACTTAAATCGAAATAGGCTATTCGACAGAAATAAAATTATAGAATGTTTGTGTTGTCGATGTTTTTTGACTTTACTTCTTTCAAAAACTGCATCAATTCTGAATAATTTGCTTTTTAAGATAATTTGAATATTTTGATGTTTAATAATCATGCATGCTTTTAATTACATAAAACAAAAATGTCCGGTATGTGAATACTTTTGCCTTAAATGACTTTCATCAATTTATACATACTTAACATTTACCACAAATGAAGAATGTTTCTATAAGTATGTATGTATGTATTTTAAGTGCCCAGAGCTACTTCTTCTGTAAAAAAATAGCACAATTAAAAAGGTCTACTTACAAATATCTTTTCAGTTTCAATAGCTATTCGAAATTTAACGATTTCGTGCACATTGTTAACTTCATCCTTGAAAACTGCAAACAATGAATCCATATTTCGTTTGCTTTGACTCAATGTTTCTAATAACGCCGTAAGATACATTCGCTGTTGTGAATAAAGCATCAAAGTATCCCTAAGATGTTCATACTCATCCACCTGAATTGCATCCAATACTTCTAAAATGTTTTGACAACTGAAAACTTCCTTTAACATGTTGATGATTAAACTCATTTTGTTATTGCAGAGTGTCAAAGCATGCGTAAGAGCCAACTTCGTATTCTTAAATCCCAATGAAACATCTTCAATAACTGTATTTATTGAATACTTGAGAATACCTTTCAAATTTCAACCATAAATGCTGCCTTTACTCACTATTCCTAACCCCATCACCGCAGTGACCAGCATCCTTGTTGAATAATCTGATACCACTTACTAATTTTCTAAGTAGATCTAGAGTTGCTAATCGCTGCTTTCTCTTTGCTCTACTGAATTCAACTAAATCTGTGCGGGAAAAAACGCTTTTCAATGCGTTTGACGTCTCAAGAAGAACCTAAAAAATATTACATTTATTATAAAAGTTATATAACATAAGGTAAAAGAAAAAAAATATAGCTGTGATGTACTAAATATGACCTTCCGAGGTTGTGGGTTCGATTCTCATATAAAAACTCTGGTTAAAAAGTAAAAATAACACAGCACAGAAAGTAAAAATACACAGTCTTAGTTCCCGAGTGCAGGAAAATAAGAAAATAATTTGAAATGTCAAATAAAAATAAATAAATAACGAGAAAACAAATAAAGTCTCTAAAGGCTCTTAAATGAATCCCTTTACCTTTTTAACCTTTGACTTTATAAAGCAAATTATAGCAACAGAAATACACATATATACGAATATATTAACTCTAAGGCATCATATGAGGTGATATAGATGAACGTCAGCAATTTTAAAAAATTCATTTAATTTTACCAAAAATGTCCGCTTCTCCAGCATTATATGGTGAATGGCCATTACAATTCAAACGTTAAATTACAACAAAATTAATATATTATACACTCCATTTCAAATAAATAACGCAGCTATCATTTTCAATTATTTTCGTCTAAAATAATTTTTCACCTCAAATCTGAAATACGAAATTTCACTAATGTTCAAACCACCCTTTTTAATTTCATTAAATTCTTTTTTTAACTTACACTACGTGTCGTCAAATCTTGCAATGCAAAATTTTTATACTTAGATTTTACCAAACTCAATGAAATTTGGCGAACATGTATAACTTCGATGACAATACAAGTTAGTGGTGTTTCCCGAGCGAATCCACCCCCGCATCCCTTATTTTTTTAGGTAAACCACCCCCGTATACCTTATTTCCACACGCAAAATGCTCAAAGAAGCTAAGCTAGCTTAGTTACTAAATGTCAAACTCACAGACATACAGCGACTTGCCAGAAAAATTCAACGGCATACTGTCGGTTCGGATTCCCTCGGAAAGGCACAAGATAGAATCATCGATTCCACGAGGAACATAGAGGACGTTGAGTTAGAAAGAATCATACCATCTGATGTCAACAGAACTGGGGGACTTCCAGCAGAGTTAAAGATATTCACAGGAGCTAAGGTAATGCTTCGTTCAAAGGTCGATGTTTCCAAAGGACTTGTAAATGGCGCCATTGGATTTATTGAAAAAATCATCTGGCCAAATTTCCGACGTGCACAAATGTATGAAAACGACGTGCCTTCAGTGAGAGTGAATTTCGGTCAAATTGGCGTTCACCAAATATCGCCCATTGCAGTTCAATTTCCGGCAAAACACAGTTACGGAACAGCCGAACGGAGGATGCTACCGCTAGTGTTATCCTGGGCTTCGACCGCACATAAAATGCAAGGATCAACCGTCGACTATGCAGTTGTGTTCTTGGGACCAAAAATATTTCAAGAAGGACAAGCATACGTTGCTTTAAGTAGAGTTCGCTCATTGGAAGGTCTAAGGATCGAAGAATTAGACTGTTCAGTTTTGAAAGGCAAAAAACCTTGCAACATACTAGCACTGGACGAAATGAATAAATTAAGGAAACTTTAACTTAAATTAATTGATTTCCTTTTAATTGGAATTGTATATTATGTTTGTAAATAATTGTAAATAAATAAAAAAAATTATTATTTGGAAATGATACATAATTAATTAAAAAGACTAAAAAGAAAAAAAATTAAAAAAAAATTAAAAAAAAATTCTTATATTTAACTTAAAATGATAGAAACAGTAAAAACGAACTAAAAAGTAAAAAATAAAAAATATTAACTAAATAAAATATGTAAACACTATGACAACAAAATAAAATTCCTACTTACCTTAAATAGTTAAATAAAAGAATGACGCATTTTTCATCAAAAAGAAGAATATGTACATAACGGCCAATATGACGATGTGATAAAAATGCGTCATTATTTTATTTAACTATTTAAGATAAGTAGGAATTTTATTTTGTTGTCATAGTGTTTACATATTTTATTTAGTTTATATTTTTTATTTTTTACTTTTTAGTTCGTTTTTACTGTTTCTATCATTTTAAGTTAAATAAAAGAATTTTTTTAAAATTTTTTTTTAATTTTTGTTTTATTTAAAACACCTCAAAGCATTTCAAATAACAAGATTATTATTAAATACTCTTGTAAACGACAGTTGAATTTATTGATTTTGTCGACTAATAACTCTACTAATTACAGCTGGGTTATATGAAAGACACAAAAATGATGATTCTTCAATAAAAAAATAACGGTAATGGGAAGTGATTCTCAAAATAATCACTGCACAGAGATTGTCAGTACTTTTTGTATTAGATTTAAGGTGAAAAATTGCTTTAAACGAAAATAATTGAATTTTTCTCTGTTTAAAACAGAGTGTATATACAATATGCATCGCTACAATATAGAACTTAAATTAAACTAATCTAATAAAAACAAGGAATCTAACTATAATAAGTTTAATTAAAAAGCAAAAATGAAAACATATCAGCGAGTGTAGGATTGATATCGATCCCACAATGGTTGCTTCTGCCATTGCTGCCCTTCCCTCCGATCATAACCCTGGCCCTGACGGTATCCCCGCTCTTATTCTAAAAGAGTGCGCCCAACACCTGATCGTCCCCCTTTCCTTTATTTTTCAACTCTCCATCTCCCAAGGTGCTTTTCCTCCCAGGTGGAAGGACTCCTTTATCATCCCCATCCATAAGAAGGGCTGTAAGAGTGAGATTTCCAACTACCGCCCTATTGCTAAACTCTCCACCATACCTAAACTTTTCGAAAGCATCGTTTATGACTGCTTGTTCTTTCACTGCAAATCCATTTTTTCCCCCTCCCAGCATGGCTTCCTTAGGGGCAGGTCTACTGTCACGAACCTTACCGACTTCATCTCAAGTACCCTGTGTGCCCTCGAAAAAGGCAACGAGGTTGACGTCATCGCCACCGACTTCACTAAGGCATTTGACAAAATCTCGCACGCTTTAATACTCTTCAAACTTCACTCCCTTGGCTTTAATCAGCTTTTCTCCTCCTGGATGAAGTCCTATCTCGAACATCGCCAGTATAGGGTCCTTTTTTGCTCCTCTACCTCCAGCCCTTTTGTAGCCAACTCGGGGGTCCCCCAAGGCAGTCACTTAGGTCCGTTGCTTTTCATTCTGTCTATCAACGATGTCGAGTGTGTCATCAAGCACTCAGACCTCTCCATCTACGCTGACGACATGAAAATCTCCAAACGGATTTCCTCTACTTCTGACCCTTGTCTTCTTCAGAGCGATCTCGACCAGTTTAGCATTTGGTGCACAAAAAACTCTCTTGAGCTTAACGTCTCCAAATGCCAATCCATCACTTACTCTCGTAGACGCCCTACTTCTCCCTCCCGAGTCTATCGTTTGTCTGACAAACCCATCCCCTCCGTCTCCTCTCTTCGCGATCTGGGTGTCATCTGTGATTGCGAACTCAACTTTCGCGAACACATTGACCATGTGATTGCAAGAGCCAACTCCGCGCTAGGCTTCGTGAAGCGCTGGTCCAAGGAGTTCCTCGACCCTTATGTTGCCAAATCCCTCTTTGTCACCTTCGTTAGGCCTCTCCTGGAGTACGCTAGCCAAGTTTGGTCTCCCTCCCAATCCAACAGTATAAACAGGATTGAGGCTGTACAACGCAGGTTCCTTCGTTTCGCTCTTCGTGAGCTTCCCTGGTCAGTCCCTCACAATCTTCCGCCCTACGAAAACCGCCTCCTTCTTATTAACCTGCAGCCCCTTTGGAAGCGGCGTGACCTCGCCGATATTACCTTCATTCATCAGTTGCTTATCGGCGAGATCGACTGTCCCTCTCTTCTTCAACGGGTCCCCATTTACACCAATCCCCGTACCCTCCGTTCGGCCCCTCTTTTTCGCCCTGCTCACCACCGCACCAACTACGGCCTTTCTGAGCCCCTCACGCGTATGCTTCGTAAAGCCAACTCCCTCCCATCCTTCGATTTCCACCTGAGTAAGGCATCACTCAAGAAATGCCTTAATAACCCCCCTTAAGCTTTGCCCGCCCCACTCCCTTTCCCTACTCTCCTTTCTTCTTATTTTTGTTAATTATTTTCTAAGTCTAGTTGTTAGTCAATTAATTTTTTTTTTTTCTTTTTAAGTCCTTATTTTATGTAGCTTGTATTAAGCGCAAATTAAATAAAAAAATTAATGTAGAAGTGAGTTAGGCAAATTAATAGCATACTTGAAGGAAGCTTTGTCGGCACAAAGACCAAATGCAGTAGAGTTATTGGTCTTTCATTTTAACATTCCAGTAAGAAGTTCGAAGTGATCGTAGTTCGCTGGTTTATAAGCCAACGATTTAGAACGTTGCAGTTGTTTGTGTGAAAAGATATATTTGAATATAAATATATGTACGAATTCTGTTCAAAAAGTATCGCGAATTTTGAATTTCCGCGGGCTACGTATATTCGATTTTCGATTTTTTTATGGCGTTATATTGGTACTTATGCCCCTCACTTATGCTGACAAGCTCGGCTATTTTGAATGTTCAGTTAATTTTTGACAGCTATTTTGCTTGAACGTGTTTTGGTTCATCTTCGATTTTTGGCTATTCCAAAAGAAACAAAAAAAAAAAAAATCGAATATACGTAGTCCGTGGAAATTCTAAATCACATAACTCGAAGAGGATAAATCTGCGTTAAACTGTTCCAATTCTGTTAATGAGCGTAACCAAACTCGACAGGCATACTCGAGCAGAGGCCTTATAAAAAAAATGTAGAGTGATTTAGTGAAGTTTACGTAAAAGGAATTCTGCAACCCTTACAAAGTCTTGAGAAGAGTTAATGCTGCACAGATGTGTTCAATGTGGGAGTGGAAATTAAGCTCACTGTCGCAGATAACGACATAATCGCAAAAAGAATTGGCGAAAGTATGTACTCACCTGAAAGCGTGTAAGATCTAGGAGAAGTAGGGGAAAGTTTACGACAGTGATAGTTTGGCAATTAGAAACGTTAAGATTAAGAAAGTTTTTTTCGCATCAAGCATATTGTTCCGATTGTTTTAAAAGAGTAAGGTTATATTACTTGTAATACTTGAAGATTTTAATGTCGTCGGCATAAATAAAGATATCCAAGTAAGCGATCATTTTCACAATACCGTTGATGGACAATAAGAAAATTAAAGGACCGAATTGACTACCCTGAAGGTCGCTGAAATGGGATATGAAGGGTTTAGAAATCGAGGAGTCGAATTAATCCATAAAATAATAAGGGGTTAACAGTAGTGGATTTACCAGGAAGCAAAGGAAGCAATTGCTTGGGGCCCCGCTTGGACAGGGGCCCCAAAAATTGAAAAATGTTGAAAATACATTCGGAAATTAAAAAAAAAATAAATAAAAAATGCAAAATGAAAAAATCCATGTAAACAATATCGATTATTCATTGTCCTCAAACGAATTTAAATTAATTCAAAACTGTATTTCGCGCGTATAGTTGGCGCTTCGGTCGCTCGTATTTCGTGTCTTTCGTTACTTTTTATCGAAAAAGACAAGCTTCAAAAACTTGACTTTGATGATGTCATTCATCAATTTGCGACTGCGAAAAGTAGGAAAAAGTTGTAATTTAGTTCGTAAATTATAAGTAAACTGTATAATATATTGATTTTGCAAAATTAACTGGTTATTTATTATTTTAAAATATTGGGGAGGGGGTTAATTTTAGAATGAGGGCCCCCTCTCCTTTCCTTTTGACATCTTTGCCCTTACCGAGACTAACTTAACCCCTAGCATCTTCAGTAACGAACTTTTCCCCGCGGCTTTTTCAGTTTTCCGCGCCGATGCTTGCGACGACGGCTCAACCCCCTCCAACCGCGGCGTACTCCTTGCCGTGCACACTCGCCTCGGCGCCAGCCTCCTCACTTCATCCAATTCCTCCCTCTCCAATTTTGTCCTCGTCAAAATCTCTACTTCTGGCAAATCCCTGTACGTACTATGTGCATACATTCGCCCCTCCCAACCACTTGAGGCATACCGTCTTGTCACCGACGCGATAGACTCCATCTTCAGTACCCTTGGGCCCAATGATGAAGTTATCGTTCTCGGTGACTTCAATCTCCCCCGCCTCGAATGGCTCCGATCTGACGATGACCTCTACTTTGTCCCTTCCAATGCCCTCTCTGACAAGGAGACCTTATTTGTCGACCGTCTCTCCGACTCCGGTCTCTACCAAGTCAGCGGCATTACTAATAATCTGGGCAGACAGCTCGACCTTATCTTTTCCTCTGACCCAGTCAACTCGGTTGTCTCTCAGAGCTGCCACCTTCTCTCTACTCTCGACGAGTATCACCCACCACTACTTCTTACTTTTGGTCTCGAGACCCCTCCCCTCCACTCTACCTCTGAGACCTCCTACCATTTCAATTTCCGTGGAGGCGACTTTGGCAAATTGAACTACCTACTCTCCCAGTCATCCCTTTTTTCCCTCTCACCCGAATCCCAGCTTTCCGTTACTGATGCCCTTGACGCTTTTTATTCGGAACTCTTTGCCTGCATTGCCCAATCTTTTCCCTATCAACCCCGCAGAAATCATGCCTCCTCCCCTCCTTGGTATAATAAAGAACTTCGATCCCTCCGGAACAGAAGAAACAAACTCTAGCAATCCTACCTAGTTTCTCGTTCCGATCATGACCTCTCAAATTACCTCACCGCGGCCTCCCTCTTTTCCGCTCGTAGTGACTCTTCTTATCATGACTATCTATGTCATATGCAATCTGCCCTTATCTCCGATCCTAAACGTTTTCACCAATTTATTAATATCAAAAGGAAATCCAGCGGATACCCCTCTTCTCTTAAACTCAATGGCAATTCTTCCTCCGACCCCCATGAAATAGCTAATCTCTTTGCTCACCATTTTAGTCAATCTTTCAGTGAGCCTATTTTCGAGCCCGACACTAGCTATTTCCACTTTATGGCCTCCCGTCCTCAGACCTCCCTTGCCTCCATTAATATCGATCCCACAATGGTTGCTTCTGCCATTGCTGCCCTTCCCTCCGACCATAACCCTGGCCCTGACGGTATCCCCGCTCTTATTCTAAAAGAGTGCGCCCAACACCTGATCGTCCCCCTTTCCTTTATTTTTCAACTCTCCATCTCCCAAGGTGCTTTTCCTCCCAGGTGGAAGGACTCCTTTATCATCCCCATCCATAAGAAGGGCTGCAAGAGTGAGATTTCCAACTACCGCCCTATTGCTAAACTCTCCACCATACCTAAACTTTTCGAAAGCATCGTTTATGACTGCTTGTTCTTTCATTGCAAATCCATTTTTTCCCCCTCCCAGCATGGCTTCCTTAGGGGCAGGTCTACTGTCACGAACCTTACCGACTTCATCTCAAGTACCCTGTGTGCCCTCGAAAAAGGCAACGAGGTTGACGTCGTCGCCACCGACTTCACTAAGGCATTTGACAAAATCTCGCACGCTTTAATACTCTTCAAACTTCACTCCCTTGGCTTTAATCAGCTTTTCTCCTCCTGGATGAAGTCCTACCTCGAACATCGCCAGTATAGGGTCCTTTTTTGCTCCTCTACCTCCAGCCCTTTTGTAGCCAACTCGGGGGTCCCCCAAGGCAGTCACTTAGGTCCGTTGCTTTTCATTCTGTCTATCAACGATGTCGAGTGTGTCATCAAGCACTCAGACCTCTCCATCTATGCTGACGACATGAAAATCTCCAAACGGATATCCTCTACTTCTGACCCCTGTCTTCTTCAGAGCGATCTCGACCAGTTTAGCATTTGGTGCACAAAAAACTCTCTTGAGCTTAACGTCTCCAAATGCCAATCCATCACTTACTCTCGTAGACGCCCTACTCCTCCCTCCCGAGTCTATCGTTTGTCTGACAAACCCATCCCCTCCGTCTCCTCTCTTCGCGATCTGGGTGTCATCTGTGATTGCGAACTCAACTTTCGCGAACACATTGACCATGTGATTGCAAGAGCCAACTCCGCGCTAGGCTTCGTGAAGCGCTGGTCCAAGGAGTTCCTCGACCCTTATGTTGCCAAATCCCTCTTTGTCACCTTCGTTAGGCCTCTCCTGGAGTACGCAAGCCAAGTTTGGTCTCCCTCCCAATCAAACAGTATAAACAGGATTGAGGCTGTACAACGCAGGTTCCTTCGTTTCGCTCTTCGTGAGCTTCCCTGGTCAGTCCCTCACAATCTTCCGCCCTACGAAAACCGCCTCCTTCTTATTAACCTGCAGCCCCTTTGGAAGCGGCGTGACTTCGCCGATATTACCTTCATTCATCAGTTGCTTATCGGCGAGATTGACTGTCCCTCTCTTCTTCAACGGGTCCCCATTTACACCAATCCCCGTACCCTCCGTTCGGCCCCTCTTTTTCGCCCTGCTCACCACCGCACCAACTACGGCCTTTCTGAGCCCCTCACGCGTATGCTTCGTAAAGCCAACTCCCTCCCATCCTTCGATTTCCACCTGAGTAAGGCATCACTCAAAAAATGCCTTAATAACCCCCCTTAAGCTCTGCCCGCCCCACTCCCTTTCCCTACTCTCCTTTCTTTTTATTTTTGTTAATTATTTTCTAAGTCTAGTTGTTAGTTAATTAATTGTTTTTTTTTTTCTTTTTAAGTCCTTATTTTATGTAGCTTGTATTAAGCGCAAATTAAATAAATTAAATTAAATAAATTAAAACCTGAGGTTGCTTGGGGCCCCGTCTTAGGTAAATCCGGCACTGGGGGTTAAGCCAAGATAGCTTAATTTTAGAGATATAATTTTATGAGAGATTTTGTCAAAAGCATTTCTCAGTTGCAAAACATCACCCTGACGCGAGTGCGTGACACGAAGGTTGACAAATTGGTAGTTGTGCATCTACCTTTGAGTAATCCATGTTGAATGAAAATAAAATAGACCTACAATGAAGGGCACCAAAATATAGAGGAGAATTTAGGAATGCAGGATAATTTAGCTTCTGCACGATAATATAAGATATCGCAACTCATCTTATGGATTAAGGTGCAGAGCAATTGCTAAAATGCTAGTTACATTTGAACTGAACATTTTCAAGCGAATATTTATTATATTATACTACATATGTTGTTCTTTTGTGTTTTTAGTTTTAACGAATTTTGTGGTAATAATAAATTATTTTATAAGTTTTGTATATTGTGATGTACCGGGATTATATCGCTATACCAGCCTCGGTAACAAGAGCAAACTCCAAGTTCGCGGGCCAACAACTGTAGCAACCAAAATATAAACAATGCTCGCATAAACAAACCCCACTAAGTAAACAAAGCACAACGTAACAAAGTGCATGCTCAGCACTGCGCGGTCAACACACTCTGGGTCAATTAAAGCACATGCTGTAGGCGCTTTATGAATCAGCGCGTGACCTACTCTTAATGCGCAGACGCAAGCCACTCGAGGCACAATTACGAAATAGCTGACTAAGGGATGGTTAGGTCTTCGTGTAAGTAGGTTATAAGTTATTGATTATTGTTTAATGTAGATGTAAGCAAAGAACTATATATACCCGAAGAAATTGAATAAAGTAAGATCATTTTTCCGATCACACTCTTAAGGTGAGAATATCCATTCTGGAGTCGTGCTGTTGAGCTGCTCCAATTCACCTTACCCCAAATTAGGAGCTACAGCTTTTTAGCTGCTCCTGCGGAGTTAAAGCCTTAGTGGCTGCTCCCCTACTTCTGCTCCCACCATCAAGGAAATAATCCACCATAACAATCGGACTGCATTGGGACATACCAATGGTGACCGCGACTGCATAGAGACCGTTTTCATTTGGGGACATTACAATATTTATGTATTGATAGTGTTTTATGAAAAAATTAAGTAAATTTTTTATGTTAAGATTTTAATATAATATTCCTAACAACGACCAGCAAAACCCTCGTATCAAGCAACAATCAAATATATTAAAATGTATTCTTCTTTATTTCATATTAATAATATTTACCTATACATATATGTGCCGTACACTTTGCAAATATACAAAATATGCGAATTGAATCACGTAAAAAAATAAATTATTTAAAAAAACACCCAACTGCACAACTAACAGGAAAAAGGAAACAAGCTATAGAATCTAGAAAACTGTTGGAGGAATGTTGAAAGCATCATGAAATGTTTTTTTGCTCGATATCGATACCTGCATAAAAAACAATAAAATATACTAAATACGAGTACAGTGTACTTTTAAAAATGGTAACATAAATAGATCACCGACTTTTTATGTAGAGAGCTTGTTTTTCTCTTTTCAGTTATTTGTGCAGTAAAATACATATACCCAAGAAGCATTACTCTGCTTCTGTGTATGTACAGCGTTCCCCCTGTTTTGCTCATAATAACAAAATTGCCAAAACATATTGTAAGTCTTAGTAATAAAATATTTCTTCTCCGCTATAGCAATGGTTTATATACATATATTTGGTTAATATACAATGAAATTAAAAGAACAATGGTACAATATACCAAATCCAGTTGCCAAGCGGTTGCTAAGAGAATAACACAAGCAAGAACAAAAGCTGATAGCATTTAAGTTTTATTTCTCTTCGATTCGATTTCTATGATTGAAGGGCTCAAATGAATTAGCCCTACTGGGGGAGAATTTCAAATTTATGTAAACTGGGCCACTAACAACTAAGTTCCTTCTCTTAAATGATTTTTAGTTTGAATTCTCTGCTATCCTATTATGTTAATAGGCGCAATAACAAAACTTTCTATATTTTCAGGTCATGAATTGGACTTGTGTATTTGTGCGTAACCGATCTGAAATTCGCGGCAATTATTCTAAATCATATGCGTAGTAAAATCTCCACAAAAAACTGAATTAAATGGATTTCCTCAAAGTTTTACAAACCTTTTCTGTCCGTATACATACGAGTAAACCAAAAATATATATGAATTTCTTGCGAAAGTGTAATAATTTTTCGGTTCTTCCCAATCAGGTATTTTCCCGTCGTATACTTTAGAAAATTATGAGACTCATTTTTCTTTTCAGTAATGGGACTCGATTTTCTCTTCAAGAGGTGGTAAAGTATAGTGAATTAAAATGATAATTTTTTAGGGTTATCCTGAGGAAAAATTTATTTTTAGATGCAAACCTTAGTTTGGAAACTATCTTGAGTTTTTACCCCGTATTTTTTCCATAAGAGAATAAAGCTTTTATAGATTCACTTTGCCGTATAGATGTGTGTGTATGCTAAACAGCTTCACTGTTTATAATGTAGAAGATTTTAGCAATGGGTTAAAATTGCGAATGAGAGAATTTTAAATACATATGTGTCCTTGCTATACAGTAACACTTATAACCGACAATAATGTACAGCGTTTTTTATCACTCATTTTTAAAGACGGGACAAAGTCTCTGTTGCGCTGTGTGCCTTTGCATGCATGGTGCTAGTGCCGTCCCCGCATAATACTCAGGCATATACGAGAATGAGAAAGATACCGGCAGCACACATACAGCATATATGCGGATGCGCGCTGTTTACATTTTTGCACTATGCATTTTTAAAGGCGGGGCAAAGTTTTCAAGCGTGTGCGCTGCTCTAGATGGTGAAACATTGTTTTAATTTTCGTTCCGCTTCCCCTTAATTTTTGTCTTTCACAAGTGAGCCCTTCATTGCTATCTCCTTTTAGCAAAATCTGTAAGGCCGTAACGGGACCAAGCTCGAAAAAAGATAAGGAAATACATCACGAGTGACACATCTTGTATTTGGTGATCTTTGAGGCAATATGGGGCTGACGATAAGTCGTAATAATGGCATTAGATGTTGTAGTAGTTAACATTAGATGTCGTAATTAGCACGAACTCTTCACAGTGTAAGATCCCTGGTCCGGTATAGAAGTGGTTAAGGGCATACCGTCTATCAAAAATAATAAGTTAATCTGCAGTAGGGAGCACAAACTTTCTAGAGATGCATTACTGTTAAGGATTAACTTCATTCTCATCACAGATCTTATTTCTCGTGACATAGTTACGGACAAAATGAGTTCATCCTCTCAGCCTACTTGCCCGGGAAATAGAACAAGCACCGCCATCGGAGATCAAGCAACTAGTGGATTATAGAGGCTGGCTAAAAAGACCTTAAACAGGGAGTTACAAGTTATTGACATGTATCGAATGGCGGAGGATATTTTGAGCAGTAAGGTAATATAATTAATATAAATCGGTTGAACAACATTTTGGGGTTAATTTTAATATAATTTCTACGAATAAATGTCTATGTTTTTTCTTTACTTGGGCATGTTATACTTTGTTGGAAAGACATTAAGATGGGCAATTCGATAAATATAATAAATAATTGGATTGATTACATAAATTTCAGAGAAAATATAAGGAAAAGCTGAATTTTATGAAAAAGAAAAACATGTTTTCCAGTGTCGACAGTGAGTGTACCTGCAGTGGTAGGTCAACATTGTTAAAATTTGTGGAAAGGCCATTAGGATAGTATAGTTTTTGGTGTGAGCTAGATGTCACTGCGTTGAGATCAAAATATGAAAATAAAACAGTGATGTGCATAGCGTGGAAAATTAGAATTTACGAACCACCTGTAACCCCAAAACAGTTGAGATGGCCCGGTTGGCTAGGTAAGATCTTTGAACCCACTCATTTTGACATATCCACCCTGTATATGTTAGTGACAGCATCGATTTCACTTCAAATATTTTTCGTGGGCGCAAAACTTTTTTCAAGGTGCGAAATTTTTATACTTATTTATGTTTTCTTGGATTGCACTGTCTGCGCTATTGATTCGACTGAAAATCCAAGAAATCGAAAAATATAAACTTCCTGGAAAAAAATGCCCCGACACACTTTTGTAGAAGTCGATTTTAGCGAATGCAAATTTTCAAAGGTATGTGAAATGGGTAAAATGCCGAAAAGTCTTTGCTGATGATTAATTATTTCCAATAAGGCTATTAATTATTCACCACGAAGAGGTGGTACAGGTGATGCTATCAAAAATATTTTTACCTTCTCGTTGCTAGCTTTCCCTAGCTTATTGCTAGCAATTATATCCAATACAATATATTGAAACAACTTGTCTTGTTGCTGCATGTTGTCTGCTTTAAATTCTAAAATTTCTTCTTGAAGAGCCTCAATTTTTTTGCTCAGTTTTTTTTCGTAAATGTTTTTAATGTTTTCCACATTTTGCATTTTTTCCATGAACAGCACCTGCATTTCCATTGTTCTGACGCTGGAGTCCTGCGCTATTAAATAAAAAATTAGAAACATATTAAAAAAATTATTAATTATACAAATTACTTATAAGTTTAGAGGCCAATTTTCTTGTAAACAACTCCATATCCTTCGTATGGTTACTAAAGTCCAATGAAATTTCATGTAGGGGATCTAAGCAATATAATCCCACAGCAAATGAAACAACTTCTGGCTTAAGTATAACGTTTTCCCTAGTGCAAACTCGCAGTATATCTACTGTAAAATTCTTTAAAATATTTTCTGATCCCAAAACAAAGTCTTTAGGAGTTTTAAACATTTTTTCAAATTTTAATAGAAACTTTTGTGAAATAAAGGAATCAAAAACCTGACAATCCTTTTTGCTACAAATTACGTTAATTCCGAAATTCAATGCCTACTTTCCTTTCCAAGTGTTTGATCAATAATTTTACAAGTATTGCAAGATTCATATGCGATTCTTCGAAGGGAAACAATTCTGCAGAAAAAAATTATCGGTGTCTGTAAAAATAAGTCAATTTTAAAACAAGTAAAAAGTTGGGCTGAAAAAAATATATATTCCTTTTAATAGGCCCAGAAAGACACCACAAAACTCACACATATGGTATGCACCACTACTATTTTATTTTTCTCTTTTCATCTAGCCGATGCAGAGACATCGAACTCACGCAAAAAATCTACTGCCCTTTCCAAAAATGTCAGCAATGCTGACCTATCACCTGCTACTGCAGGTACATACACTTCAATAAATCATGTAATTAATACACCTATTTAATTTATTAAATTGCCCACCTTTATACACTTCCAAAAAGATACAACATGTCCAGGAAAAACACAGGAAGAAAAACGTGTACCTTGACTGCTATCTCTATCTTATTATTTAATTGCCCTCTAATTGGAAAATTCGTAAATTAAACAATAAAATTGGCATTAAATTGTGTGGCATGTCGCTCCGTCTTGTTGAAACCAAAGGTTGTTGGCACACAATTCATTCAATCTGGACCACAAAAAAACCAATTAACACCACAATGATGTCACAAGGCCATAAACCACATCAAACAGTGTCTTTTGGACGATGAAATTCTGAATAACGTGAATAACATGAAGATTCTCTGCTCCCCAAACTCGGCAATTTTGTTTATTGACATACCCATCAAGATGAAAATGAGCTTCATTGCTAAAGATGATTTTTGATGAAAAACCTTCATTCCTTTCAAGCACCCAATTAACAAAACGACAGTGTTTTATATTCAATTGTTAACTTAGTTGAATTCTATATGGATGCAAATGAAAATCAACATGCAAAATGCGTCGTAATGTAGTTCGTAAAGTGATTAGTTCCTGTAAGCGATGCCTGGTTGATGTGCTTGGTTCATTACGAACACTTTCACTAACTGTTCCCACTGCATCAGGAGAACGAACTGGATTATCATATTGATACAGTCTACGACCTTCCACTGAAACAGTTTCTTCAAAATGATCAATAATTTTGTCAATTGTCGTCCATGCCGACCAAACCTGTCACGTATTTTACGGAATGTTATCTTTTTAACAACCATTTTCATAATGCATTTACAAAATCAAAATACGCTATTGTGTTGCTAGTGATTCTATGATTATAAATGTCATATTTTTGACTTTATATGTGTTAAAGAAAAATCATAGACTGAAAAAAGGACCAACAGATGGCCCACCCTGTACCTGGTCAGATGCTACCCCACATAGGACAAGGACAAAGACATCACATCATATATTCAGTATCATTAATTGCGCTGATATCACCGGTAACAATTTAATACATTTAAAACCCTTCGTTTTGCCTAGAGTGTTAGCCAAATTTATATGAATTTTTTGTAGAATACGCTGCCAAAACTACTTGAAGACATTTCTCTGGACAATAGAAGGACAATGTTTTACCAAAATGATGAAGCACCAGCGCATACTGCTAACATTGGGAATTAAATGAAGAACCTGCCGAACGTTGTATTGGATGAGGTGGATTGATTTCTTGGCCTGCTAGATCTCTCCAGATCTCCATTAGATTTTTTCTTATGGAGAAATAATATAGCGTTGTTAACACCAGACAGGAATTAATTAGCAGAGTTGGGACTTTAGCGACGAAAATACGGGAGAGACTAGATGCAATACACCTTAAACAAGGAAGTATTATAGATAATATTAAAAATAAAAATAGGTATATTAATTACATGAATTGCGGAGAAAATGTTTAAAAAAACCTGAATTTTAAGAAAATTAAAAAATTAAAAACATTTTTTCAGTTCCAAAAGTGGTAATTGAAAGGTCAACATTATTGACAGTTTTGGAAAGGGATTGGGATACTACCTTTTTGGCATGAGTTCGATCCGCTGCTTTAAGTAGGTGAAAATATAAAAATAAAATAGTAATATGCATACATAAAAAATTCGAAATAATGAATCATCCTTTAACTTTCAGTCTTGAATCGTTTTTATATTTTATATATAGTTTTATAAATATTCGTCTCACATCCCGCGCAAAATTCTTAAACAATTGTAGCTATTAAGGTAAAAGATAGAAGGATGAACTTCTAAGTACCTTCTTAGATCGTTCAATAATTGGTATTGCACCTGTCGCATGTCAGCGTGCACTTATGCTAATGGAGTTAAAGTGAGTAGGTTGTCCTTGTATTCTATATATAAAACAAAAACCATCAATATAATATGTTCGTCTGAAAGACAAATGTTTATGAATTGTGTATCTCTCATGCATGTTTATGAATCTAGAGTTAAATAAATTTCACTTAAATTCGTTAAATTCCAAAATTTTTGATCAGCATACTGAATCTGCCATTTTGAATTTTCAAATTTTCAAAATTAATCGCCTCAGAAATAGTACTCATTTTTACTTGTAATCGTTGTAAGTTCGAAAATTGTTGTTCACCGTATTGGATCGGCCATATTAAATATTGTAACGGTTTTATCTAAAATTTATATAAGCGATAAAAGAGGATCAATCTTGTTATGCCGGTAAGTGAAAGAACCAAATATATATAGGAAAAAATCGTAGGCATACAAAATTGGAACACTCAGTTTTCCGTTTCAAATGGTGCCCCATTTGACAGATCTCACCTAAGATAAGTTTAGATATAAAGAATATATCTCTGTTTATTTCTTATTCATTAGGCAAAATAGGCGTTTTCACAAAGCGGCAAATTTAAAATTGTATTTATTTTTAAATGTACCCAAAACACTGTTTTCATTAAAACATTTCCACTCAACCGGCAAAATTAAAATTTCATGGTTTTAATATAATCATGTTATATTGGGGCCTCTGGTAGTTCAGTTGTTAGCGCGCTGTCCTACCGTCCCAGAGGCTGTGGGTTCGAATCCCACGAATAACCATGGTCTCCTGCGCTACGTGGTAACACAATGGGCCAAAATTGGCCTAAGTGTGCCTTTCTAGGCAGCCACAGCAACCTACCAACCAACCATGGGGCGGGTAATCCAATTCTATATGTCAGTTGAAAGGTTTCTCTAATAAAACGCACTTCTAATTAAGATCTAATAAACTACAATTCTAATAAACACACTAAAGTATGATATTTAAATTTAATATTTGATAAAGTCACCATTATTTTCTGTTAGAGCTATACTTCTATTGTTCATATTTTCAACTAATTTTCCAGCATATTCTAGTGGTGTATATCCTTCCAGGCTTTCTTTGCCGATGATTTAAGTTGTTGCAAAGTGAAAGTATTTTTCCGCTGCAGCTTTGCCTTCATAAGGGTTTACATATTTTCAATTGGATTAGCATTAGGTCTTTGTGAGGGCCACTCTATCACATTGATATCCTTTTGATCTTTGTATCCTGTACAAAGACGACTTCTGTGTTTTGGATCGTTGTCTTCTTGGAAGACCCACGATTATTTTCCTGTTCAAACCAAGAATCTGTAGACTTTAATAACCCGTTTTTGTAAATTTAAAGCATCTGCATTCAAATTTCCAGTAACAGCAATTAATTTTCTAAATACTTACTAACCGAAGCATCCCCACATATGAACTTTTATAGGGTATTTTACAGTACGTATGATGTAATGCCATCCATTTTTAACCATACTCTTTTAGGTCCTTGATATGCTCAAAATGATGATTCGTTAGTGAACACGACGTTTGTCTAATCGTGGTTTAAATTTTCATTAGCCCATTTCAAACAATTTTCGATGTGCTTTTCGGATAAAAGTTATTTCATTGTAGTACTGCTGTGTTTGCTGGAATTTTTCCTTATTTTTGGCGTACGGTATAGAGAAACGCGTTGATATTTTTTTTCCGCTAATTTGCTTTTAATTCGCCTCAGCATCATTTGTGGATGCTTTTCAAAAAGTTCAATATAGCGATGTCTTCTTTTATTGATGTTTTTCTTGTTTTACTCTTCCTGGCAAGTCGTCGACGTTTGATGACATGGCATAAGGCGCAAATATTTAGGTAATACTCATCCCCTCCACTTCAAATATTTCTTTCTCTTTCTTTCTGAGAAATCGACGATACGCTCTTACCAAACAGTCTGTATATATTTTTTTAATAAATATGAACAAATATTTTGAGGTTAAACAAATTTTTGACATTCGTAACACTTTAATTACCGGCGTAGCCTTAAATTTCTAATCAGGTGCAGGCAACAACATATTGTAGAAAACAGAGTGTCCTGGCGAAAGCCGACAACAGACGACGATAGTTTTTGGCGTGCAAATATATAACAAACTTTGTTATAAATTCTGTTGTACACTTTTACACACATAAACTTTCCATTTCTAGAATGACATTTTGACATGAGCGGACTTAAGAAAAGTGATTTATTAGAGCGATTCATCTTGATAGCTGGTACACAAAGATCATGAAAAAATCAGGGGCGAAAAATATTTGGAATGGCTTTAAATTTGTACGCCAGTTGTCCACATACGAGTACAGGGTGGGCAAATTTGAGGTTAGGAAGTAAATAGGCTATCAAATGATGAAATGTCAAGAATTGAGCTGTCATCCTTTGACATTTATTTGGTAAAATCTTGTGAAAAATTTTAACCATGGAACGCTACACTCTTGAACAACGAATTTAAATTACGAAAATTGATTATCAAATGGTTACTGTATCAATTCGAACAGCTTTTCTTCATAATCAGACTCCTTATGAGACCGCTGTGCGTAATTTAACTGCTAAAATTGAGGCTCACGATACTGTTGCTGACAATAGACCATAACAATACACTTGTAGTGGCCGTAGTGATGCAAACATAGCCGCTGTACAGCAAAGTGTTGGGAATGATCCTGGAACATCAACTCGTCTATTGGTCGATCACCAGAGGCACTTTGAGCAACATTTTGCATAAAGATCTTCATCTTCACGGTTCTCTGGGGCCATTTGAAATACCGAGTTTACGTGAACAAACCACAAACAACTGACGCTCTGAAAGATTAAATTCGGCGCTGCATTGACGAGATAAACGAAGCTTTGTAGTTCAAATTTTTGTGAAAAGAGCGGACTTCAGCCAACGTGCTAGAGGCGGACATTTGCCCGACATCATATTCTATAATTAATTCCTATATTTCTACTTTACATTGGTATCAATAAAACTGAATTTATCAAAAATAAGTGTGTTTTTAAACCAATTTACTTCCTACTATACAGGGTGTTCGAAGTTTACGTAGGAAACGTTATGCCAATCGATTCATTGTGGTATTATGAGCAAACATTTGTTTATGACCCCACCCTTAAAACTCACCTCTTACACCTCAAAATCGGCCTCGATTTTTTTAGAAAATAACTTAAAACCTTATAGTCCCTATAAATTCATCAGTCAGGATAATGAGCGGGAGCTTATTTAAAAGAAGGTAAATATACATTTCCATTGCTTTACTTGTTAGGATTCGTTTTTAAATGGAATTATGTGAAAAAAGGTACATTTTCAATAGACAATTTTGCAATAATCAAGAAAAATATAAAATTTGAATTTTCGATCATAAGTGAAGTATGTACCATTAAAAAGTTCCTTTTATTTTTATGCTATTTTGAATGAACTCCCTACAAACATTTATAAGGAATTTAAACACTTTGACGCTCAAAAACAAAACAACAAACAAAAGTTTGATTCATTCCACAGTTCTACAAAAATGTATTCATTTTTACAACATATAATATAATATAAAGGATTTACCAATTACAATGATAGGATTTAATGTGTGTTTCGTCAAAGTAATTTTGCCCAAGCATGGTATGTATTATTTTTATTAGATTGTATATGATTTAAACAATATATCATTCAAATGGCCACTTCAGCATTTTTTGCACTGATTGATCCGGACTCATAAATTTTCGATGACTTGGTGCACCATATCGGGGGGTATGACACCAATGGTGGCTCGAATGTTGTCTTCAAGTTTATAAACAGTCTTGAGCTTATTCGCATAAGCCTGTCATGACCTCACAGAAAATAGTCCAAAGGTGTTAAATCACCCAAATGAATTATCGAACGACCGCTGTTTAATAAATTATTGAAAATAAATATCGTCCACGTCAATATCATCAACTTCCGGGAAGAAAAATCGATCAGCATCGAACGATAGCGGTCTTCATTCACAGTTACGACTCGTCCTTCTTCATTTTTAAAGAAGTATGGTCCGATGAATGCCACCATACCATAAACGGCATCAAACAGTAATTTCTCCGGAGGTAATGGAGATTTTTGAACCACTTGACCACCAATAAGGACAATTTTACTTATTAACAAAGTCGTTCAGCCCAAAAATGTGCATCATATTTTACACAAAATACTTTTTGAGTAGCAACAAAACTTGTGAAATTTCAACTCACGAATCTAGCCTAAAAGCATACAGGCTATCCCAATCAGTACAGTAAAATTCGGAATGATTCACAATATTGCGATACATTGCAAAATCTTCATAATACTTTTACACAAAGAAAATAGGCATTGTTTGACCTGAAACTCAAATTTGAAATATATCAGGGTAACAGGGTATTTGAATTTTCCTTAAGCTGAAAAATTTCTAAAGCAATTTGAAATCTTTCTCTAATAAAAATTAAGGAAATATAAATGTAATTCAAAATTCATGAATGAATAAAACTTTATTTATAAATTCCTAACGATACTACCTCATTATAAAATCAAGCAATAACATTTTGCTGCTTGATTTGACCGCTATAAAACAAGAACAATATTTTTGTTGTTAATTCTCGATCCTCAACATCAATACAATTCTTCTTAAGTTGTTTATTCAGGGTTTTCTTCATTCGAACGTTATTCCATTCATAACAAGAATATAATACAAGAAAATTTTTAAAGTTCTTCTAAATGTTTTGAAAAATTATGTTTTCTTTTATTTTATTTTGTAAACTAGTTGGTAGAAACTTGTAATAAGTTTTCAGCATTTCCAAAAATAATTTGAATATTTCCCAAAGACGATTTAAAATTTTAAAATTCCTATATATTTCGGAACAATAGTTTTGCTAGCTTTATGGGATCAATGGTCAACTACTGGTGCCATCATACCATCATGCTAAATATATTACAATAAGGTAAGTATGTTTTGTTTTTTAAATCCTTGAACATCATTGATAACAGATATTCTAATAAAGTTTTCTAACTTTTCTTGTTAAAATGAACGTATTCCACAATCCGATCGTGAAGCAGTAAACCAAATTTAGTTCTATTGACAAATATGTTTAAATTTAATCTTATATTTGCATGTCTCTAAAGCCAGGTATTTCATCTTCTTTAACTTGCAATCTTCATCAATCGCATACACAGCATTATTGATATAATTTCAACATGCGATTGCGTTTTCAGTGGTTGCAGATAGCGAAAACGCCTGACTTTTCGATTGTGGTCTATACCAAATCAGTGGTGTGAAAAACCATCTTTGCAGACAGCTGGATCTCATCTTCTCCTCAAATCCCCATGACTCGGTCGCCACAAGAAGTATCCATCTTCTTTCAACTCTCAACTCACATCATCCTCCTCTTTCCCTTTCTCTATTTTATGACTCGTTTCATACACCCTTAATCCCCGCATCCCGATCTTGCTTTAACTATCGCAAAGCCGACTTTGCGAAGCTTAACCTCCTCCTAAGTAATTCAAATCTCCGCTTTTCGTCTTTAAATTCCCAATCTTCGATTATCAAAGAAGTCACCCTTTTTTATACTGAACTCTTCAGTTGTGTGTCCCAATGCGTACCCTTTGAACCTATAAAGAGCCGCTTTTCTTCACCACCCTGGTATAATAAAGAACTCCGCTCTCTACGTAATAAAAGAAACAAATTATGGTACTCCTATCTCTTGTCCAGGTCCGACGCAGACTACTCTTCCTATATCGCTGTCTCCAACCTTTTTTCTGAGCTATGCTCTGCCCTCTACAACAACTGCCTCGCCTCCATGCAATCTAAACTTATATCGGACCCGAAACTATTCTATAAGTTTATCAACGTGAAACGCAAGTCTAACGGTTTCCCCCCTGTCCTTAATCTCGGCGAGTCATCTTCATCCGACCCTTCAGTAATTGCCAACCTATTTGCTAAGTTCTTCAGTGAATCCTTTAGAGATCAAAACCCTACCCCTAACTCCTAACTTCTTCTCTTACATGCGCAACTGCACTCAAACCTCCCTTGTTTCTATCGTCATCGATCCCTCTTTAGTTGCTGCCAAAATCAATGCTCTCGTTAATGATACTGACCCAGGCCCTGGCGGTATTCCTGCCATTCCTCTTAAGAAGTGCGCCACCCATTTAATTGAGCCTCTCACCTATTCTCTATTCCAGCTTTCCCTTTCAGAGGGAATTTTTCCCGATCTCTGGAAAGATTCTTATATCACCCCTATCCATAAAAAGGGGTGCAAGAGTGACGATTCCAACTACCGACCCGCCGCCAAATTATCGTGCATTCCTAAGCTCTTCGAAAGCCTCATCTGTGACTCTATGTTATTCCACTGCAAGTCAATCTTGTCCCCTTCTCAACATGGCTTTCTTATAGGCAGATCCACGACCACCAATCTAACAACCTTTGTATCATGCACCCTCCTTGCCATGGAGAATGGCGCTGAAGTTGACGTTATAGCAACTGACTTTAGCAAAGCCTTCGACAAAATTTCCCACGAAATTATCATTCTCAAATTAACCTACCTTGGTTTCCCTCCCCGTCTTATTTCATGGATCTCTTCCTACCTTGATAACCGTCAGTACAAAGTCCGCTTTGATTCCTTCATTTCTCACCCCTTCTCATCCCGCTCCGGAGTCCCGCAAGGCAGCCATCTCGGCCCACTATTCTTCATATTGTCCACTAACGACGTTGTGAACGTGATTAATCACTCTCACATTCTAACTTATGCCGACGACATGAAAATCTTTAAACCTATCTCCAATGTCTCTGACTCCGTACTCCTGAACAATTTTTATACCTGATATAAGCAGAATTTCCTTGAACTTAATATTTCGAAATGCCAAGCAATTACCTTCTCCCGCAAGCGCACTTCCACACCCCCCAGACCTTATCTCCTTTCCGGTGTGCTGGTTCCCCCTGTCACGTCCCTTCGTGACCTCGGTGTCGTATGTGATAACGAACTCAACTTTCGATCCCATATAGACCTTACCATTAACAGGGCCAATTCCGCTCTTGGCTTCATTAAACGATGGTCTAAGGAGTTCTCCAACCCTTATGTCACCATATCTCTCTTCATCTGCTTTGTCCGTCCTCTCCTTGAGTATGCCTGTCAGGTCTGGTCACTATCACACTCCACAACCATCAACAGGATTGAATCTGTCCAACGAAGATTTATCCGCTTTGCCATGCGTAATCTTCCATGGTCCGACCACCTTAACCTTCCTCCCTATGAAAACCGCCTAAAATTAATCGATCTCCAGCCCCTTTCCCTCCGTCACGATGTAGCCGATATTGTCTTTGTCCACCAAGTCCTTGTTGGTGCTATTGACTGCCCAGACCTCCTCCAGAGAATATCCTTCAATACCAACCCCCGTAACGTCAGATCTTTCCCAACTTTTCGCCTTGAAACCCACCGTACAAACTATGGCCACTTCGAACCTTTTACCCGAATGCTGCGTAAGACCAACAACTCCTCCACCTTCGACTTCCATTTAAGTAAGCTCTCTCTCAAGCGAGCTCTTTATTGCCCCTGCCCTAGCCTACCCAGTCCCTAAACTCATTCTGTTTAATAAACATTATAAACAAAACCTCTCAAACCTTAAGCATGCCAAACTCAACTCTCCAATGATCCATTTTGTCTCCATGACCCCCCGATTTCTTCATAAGTACGTTAATATAATTTAGTTAATTAGTTCTTTTTTTATTTTAATTGTTATTTTTTTGTTGTTATTTATCTATGTAGCTTGTATTAAGTGAAATAAATAAATAAATAAATAAATATTCAAATCTAACAACCTTGGAAGCAAATGAAGTATCTTGTACCATATGTCGAGGCCGATGTGCTCTGATAATGTGTTTATAATGGGATGTTTTAAATAAAACAATATTTTAAAACGTTATAAAAGTTGTTTTATTTTGCATATGATATCTTAATCTAAATAATAATATTTTTTTTATATTCACATTAATCTATTTCCATTATACTATAATGACCCCACGGTAAACTTTCACAATTACTTAGAGTTATATATCTTTAATCGGCGTTGGGACTAAGAGCAATTTTAGATTGAGTAATGAAAGAAACTTAATGTTCCCGAGATTGAATTAAATTTTGTGTAATTTATTTTTCAGCATTAGTATTTAAACATTCAATCGAAAAATATAACATTTTTAACAATATATCTTTTTACAAATTTAGATTTTGTTGGTTTTATCCTTACCCTCCACACGAATCGTGTATATCTGTGATCTTAAGCCAACAAATTCTGTCAATATTCTACCACTATTTTCATCTTTCACGAGGCACACACTTTTATGGTTACCAGTGGGTTATTCCAATTTATTATGGGGAATAGTCAATAGTATCAAAATGAGTATGACAGTCACATTTAATAATTTGATACAATTACAATTTATGAAGTAATCTATCCCCAGAGAGGTTACTTCATAATTTGGAGAATCTGTGTCTATATAACAACCTGTATAGTTAGATTCAAATCGAAGGAGCATATAATTAAAATGGAAATTTTATATGGTAGTTTTAGCCAAATCGAGAATGAGTTTACCTAAAGTGGTGTTAGCGAAAATTTCAAATCTAGTATTGCTACTAAATTTTCACTGAATATAGTCGAGCATTTAAATTCGAGGCTAAAAATGGCTTCAGCTCCTTTACTATATTTTCGAACGTTTTCCATGGTTTTGTCAAAGACTACATTATTCATAAGTTTAAAGAGATTTTTCTCAAAATAATTTTTAGCTAATGCTCTAAGGCTAGTGTTTAGATAAATGTATGAATTGAGTCATGTAGATTAATTAAATTGAAGAATTTTATGAATTTTCTTTAATACTTAACCATGTTGGAGAGCTTGCTTTAAATTTCTATAAAGTAAAATATATTATCTTTTTTTTAACAGTAGTAGTTTCATGTGCCTAGATCCAGAAGGATGATCCCATTCCGAGCAAATAGTAAATCTTTAAGAGTGTCATGAGTTTGTTTTGGATATTCTATTCACTTCTAAAATGTAACCAAATCATTAAACACATCTTCAACCTTAAAATTGTTTTTCTTTCTACCCACTTGAAGCCAGTGCAAGGTAAAGGTTATGACATAGCCCAACCATATTGATCGCTGATATCATTATATTGTAAGAATTTTTATGATTTGTTTGGAACATAGTTAGTCATGTAATATTTATTATTTGCTTTGGAGTAACATTTAGAGCATTGACTAAGACGGCCTGGAATACCACGTTTTACAAACATAAACATATCAATATCAAGCAACAATTTGAATATTCACCCAAATTATTTAAATTATATTCAATCCAAACTTTACAAACATGTGCATAATCTTCCTCACTAATATCTCAATCATTCAACTTATTTTGAAATTTAGAAATTTAAGGTAAAGTAGTCTCTAAAAATTTATTTTTAGTACTAAAGTAATCGTTAGGGTACACACTTTTACGTGTTAATTAATAGATTAAATTAATTGTCAGATAAATTTTTAAATTGCGTTTTAAATTAGGAATACAAGTTAAATATTGTGAAAGGGTATCAGTGCTACTAGCCATAAAACGAAAAGAATCAATAAATTGAAAGTTAAACAGTGTGACTACAATTTATATTACACCCCTCATGTACTGGCCCTCAGTGCTTACCTTTTAAGTGACAGTGACGCACACCTTTTTATCATCTTCAGGAAGTGGTTTCTCGCAAATATGACAGAGTGCAGCTACTGAAAAGTTGTTAACCTGCTCTTCAGTTAGTTAATCCATTGGTAGTGAAAACATGTTCCAAATTTTTTGCAAACAGATTTGATTCAACACAAACCAATTAATGTAATCCGCGCCATGACAATACTTATAAACCGATAACTTATGTATATGATATCCTATACCACGGGGAATATGTTCTTGGTATTTGTTTTTATCACTGTGTTCTATTAATAAACACTCCAAGTTTGCATATACATATATATAATAAAAGATGCTTCTATCTTATTCTTAAAATACTTAAGTTGATTCGTCTTATGACGGTAATCGAATTCTTTTATTGTTAACTTTTTTACAATTTTTTGTATACTCCTCCAATTTTGTAGTACTAAAGAGCTCGGTTGCAGAAGAATATTTGATGATTACTTTTTGAGAATTGGGATGGCAACAGTCTAAAGAAATTCCAAACGAAGTGGTATTTAATTGGTACTTCATCTTTGTTATATACATATTTATGGTCTTCTGCATCATTGTAATAAAGGGTCTTTCATTAAGCACTTCCTATCTTTAAATTTAAATAAAACAAAGTGAGTGTGCGATATCATCGAAATTTATTATTTGTTTGAAAGGCCTATCGATGTCATTAGGTACGGAATATTAACACCATTCGCTGCGGCTTCTCTGGATGGCGCGAATCCGACATGTCCAATTTTCCATGACTCTGACGCAAAAATCAGGCTGGATTTGATAGATGGCACGGGTTATGTTGGCTTTGAGGGCCGCTCTGGTTTCTGACTTATTCGCAGACCTGGGACTTAAGAAAACCCGACAAGAAAAAGTCTAACGGGGTCAAATCGCATGATCTCGGTGGCCACTTACCATCACCTCCACGTGAGATGACAATGCCCTCAAATCGCTCGTGCAGAATGTCCAATGTGGCATGAGCTGTGTGGCACGTAGCGCCGTCCTGTTGAAATCACATGTTGTTGGTATTCATATCATCCGATTCAGGCCAAAAGAAGTTGGTAATCATTGACCTATAGCGCTCGCCATTAACGGTGAACGGTTAACGTCATTGTCAAAGAACCGATGACGCCGCCAGCTCAAAATTCGCACCAAAAAGTTACTTTTTCCGGATGTATTGGACACTCTTGGATCTCATGTAGATTGGTATCGTCCTAAATTATGCAATTTTGTTTGTTGACATTCCCATTCATCCAAAAATGGGCCTTATCGCTGAAGATGATTTTTCGATGAAAATTAGGGTCAGTTTCCAACTGCTCCAGCGAACTGCTTCAGCGAACACACGTCGTTGTCTATAGTCGTTTACCTTCAGCTCCTGGGTCAGTTGGATTTTGTACAGGTGCAGGCCCAAGTCACGACGCAAAATTCGCCAAGTGGTGGTCTGCGAAAGACCGAGTTCTTGTGAGAGACGCGAAATCGACAGCGGCACAGACAGACAGCGGCAATATTTTCAGAAAATCTTGCGTTTCGTAGACGTACGGGTTGGTTGATTGTTTTCTAATTCAGTGGATTTAAATTTATCTACCACACTGCGAATAGTGCTCTCGGTAGGACGATTTTGGCGACCGTGGAACGTTGCCCGAACAGAACACCCATTTTGATAAAACAATTTTATCATTAGCACATGTTCTTTGAACCCTATATCCATCCATGGTAATTTGGCAAAACAGAATATAAATGGCAGCCAATTTGACAGATATAGCTTTAACAATATGGCCGCTATCAACTGTGAAATTTCGGAAGTCCTTATTGGAAGACCCTTTATATATTTTGTATCACAAGTAGATTTACGTGCTTTTCTTATTTATCTTTTCTCAAGTAAGTTGGTAAAATGATATAATATATTTCGCAGTATCTGACGGAATTTTCAAACTATATACATTGATCGAAAGAATATTTTATTTTTGAAATCGTGGTATATGTTTAGTTTTCATCGAGAAGGTTATATTTTTAAGTTCCACAACATTAGAATAATGGACGATGTTTTATCAGGATGTTGTAGCCGATCAACTAGATGCAAAGCTGAAACCACTGCCCAGACAAAGTAGGCGTCATCATTATTCTTTACATTAGTGCAAGATTTTTATATTCAATTTCCTTGAGTAATTCAATGTACGAGTATGAAGTCGTAGTGTACATTTGTTAATATTAACACTCAAGTTTATAATTTCCGATAACACCCAACCGGTATCTTTTTCTTGAAATTCCCCCAACTTTATCAGAATCTTATCATGAATATTTTCTTTAAACCAATTATTAATGTCTACATCTCTAATATTGGCGCATTCTTGGTATTCATATATTTAAATTCGCAGACTTCTTCACCTCTTTTTATTATTTTAAGTTTACGACAAAATACATCATTACCCCTCAAAGCTATTTCTTTTTTAAGGACGTTATTGATAAGTCTCCGAAAGGGAACTGAGCAATCTTCTAAAAATTTGAGTGGTTCCTTGTGGGCTCCGTTAACAATTACTCCTATACGTTTGTTATTATTAAAGGCGGACTGCACATCCTTCCACTTTACTCTGGTGCATAATTAGCTCTATTGGGTTGCGATTTCGTATTTCGCTAGCCATTCTTAACTTTTTTAATTACGCGCGATAACCTTCCACATAACTAATACCATTTATCCAGTTTGGTGTTTTATCCACGGTATTTGCTCTTTTTAAGTTTTGCCGAAGAATCTTTAAATATTTAGAACAGCTTTTTCACCTTGTCCAATTAGTTCATGATTATTTTGCACACTCATGACTACACTAAATAAAAACACAATAATTCACCTTAATATATCTTCAATCACCTCTTAAAATTGAACTTCACTGTATCATAGACATTGAATAACGAAAATGATTAGATGTTTACTATATAGCAGCATTTACTAGTTCCAACTGCGAAGTATATTGAAGGGAAATTTTATGCAGGCTTTTATGAATATCATCAATTCCGAGAAATTGGATCTAATTTGTTAAGAAAATATGATCGCGTGATTTTGTATGAACCAATCAGAGAATAGATATAAGCTGTCCCAAGCAGAGCAATAGTGCCAAGTATATTCAGACAAGATAAATGATGCTTCACAAAATACAATTTCACAATATTATGCAAATATCCAGAATTTTACAATATCTTTAAAAATTATAATATACATAATATAATTAAAACGGGAGCAGTTAAAGCGAAGCAGCGTAGCAACAAAGTGGATGTAAAAGTAAGGGGACGTAGTTGAAAAAGCTGAATGTGCATTTCACCCGACCGTTACAAGAATTTACATTGAGCCCGCGAAATCAGGTTTAATAAAAAACAATAACAATTACTTACGTGGTCAGCGAGTTTTAGTTGCAACAAAGTCTGAAACAGCGAGAGCGAATAATGTTTGTCTTTTTGTGTAATGAAAGCTTTGCACATTGCACGGTGTTATGCGCACCTGTTATCGACCTTTTAAGACGAGCTGTAGAGAAATCGTAAACGGATATAACATAAACAAAGCCGCCGCACATCTTGCAATATGAGCGCAGTCCACATTCCCCAGGGCCGGGAAACCCTAATCTAGCAATAATTCATGAACCCAACCCTCATGACGTCATCAGCCACAACTGAAGAAAAAGTTTTGACACCATTTTGTAATTTCAGGGGCCCCTTTCAAAATGCATGAGATTTTGATACAAAACCGGCTTAGTATGACTACTGGTGGCATTTCAAATGTCTTCAGACGGAATGCGGCATCCCTGAGAAAATAGTGCGGGAATGGTAGTTGAGATTCCGACAAAATGTCATCCCTCAATATTCCCAATTTGTCCTAATTTTTTGGCAATGGAATTGTTGTAAGAACTAAAAAATATTGAAACAACTTAATAAAAAAATAATCAGAGAAGATTTAATTTTCACTAAAACACATGAACGAATTTTCAAAAGAAATTCGAAAGGTGAAATAATAAAATGCAAATTTTTTTTCTATCTTATTTTAAAAGAAATCGACAATGTTTGTGCCATTCGCCCCAGTATACCAGTCAAAATCAAAAAAATTTTTTAATATGTACATAGTATGCATTAATTTTATAAATCTCCGCAATTTCTCTACTTAAACTGTAGAGTCACAACCTGCATTGGGAATAACAATAATAAATCAGTGTACATCAAAAACAAAAGAAATGTTTGATATGAATGAAATATGCTACAAATATGTTTGTTTACCATTAGAGATTGATGACTTTGTGTTACTTCCTATATTACATGGATGTAATAACTAAAATATAAAAATAATAAGTACGTTATTAAAAATAGTTATTAACTGAGCTTATTATGACTGAATTTAGAGCTAAATTAAAAAGAAAAGTGAAAACTCCAGGGCTTCTACAACAGTACAACGCTCATATAAATTTAAACCAAAATGAATTTCTGACGTAAGTCGTAAGCTAAATTATGGATGAACATATATTTAAAATGTCATATTTGTCCAGTTAATTCAACAAATAATTCTATTTAACGAGCACTGGAGGAAAGGTTAGATGTAAATTTTTCATAATTAACAAAGTAAAACACATCTTGATTTTTTAGAAATAAAGTTAACTGACATAGGAAACCTAAGAACCACAGTAGAGAAACAAAATAACGAAACAATAAAACTTGTAGCAGAAAATGCAACTAACTTAAAGCAACTGGCTAGAAAAAAAATAGATATATCTTACCTTGAATTTACAAATATCCTATTTAATAATAAAACAGAACTTATCCAAAATACAATGTGAAAAGCAATTCATTTTTTTTTATCCGACAGATTCATCTACTCAACGGAATAATAGGAAAAGCTGATAAAAAAAAGTAATGGGTGTTTTTTTAGCTGCATGAGAACTTTCGAGCATAAACATACATAAACATAGTTGTTGTCTATGGTTTCGCAGTTGAGAATGTAATACTATGTTGACATTTCTATTCAGTAAGGTTTGACAATTCATCAAGAATCGTTTAACGCCAGAACAATGCTTCCAAATTTTGCAAATTTACTTTGAAAAAAATAAATCTATTCGCCTAGTTCATAAAGCACTTCGTCCATTTTACGGTCAACATAATCGGCTTAGTGAGCAAGCAGTTCGTGCAGTTATTGATCGTTTTCGCACTAATTTTACTCTTCTTTGCATTTCGAAGAATTGTGTTTAGTTATGAAGCTCATTTCTGGTTAAATGGCTTCGTGAATAAGCAAAATTACCGTATATGGAGCGAAAACAATCCTGATGCCATTAACGAATCTCCATTACATCCATTAAAATTGACTGTTTAGTGCGATTTGCACGTTGGCGGCATCATCGGTCTTTATTTCCTTCGAAATGAGGAAGCAGCTGCCGTTACGGTGAATGGCGAGTGCTATCGAGCCATGCTGACTGATTTTTTTTCCAAAAATTAATCGAAGAAATTTGGTTCCAACAAAATGGAGCAACTTGACGCTTAACCATCAATTTATTGTAAAATCAATTTGGTGACAACTTCATTTCCAGAAGTAGAACTGTTAACTGGCCCCTAGTTCGCGCGACTTAACGCCTATTACTTTTTATAGGACCATGTTAAGTCATTGGTTTATGCCGACAAACCAGCAACTCTTGAAGTATTGGAAGCTAATATTCAAGCCACCATTGACGCCATACGGCCAGATTTATTGCAAAAAGTAGTGAAAAATTGGAATGATCGAATGGACTATGTAACACGTAGCCGCGGCGGACATGTGCCAGAAATCATATTTAAAAAATAAATGTCATGATATTATCTACCAGATTATAATAATAAAAAATTCATTTCAATAATATTTCCGTCTTGTATTATTATTTAAAGTTCTCAAGCTCTTAAAAAAACACCCTTTACATCGCATATTCGGGCAGAATAATATTTTGAATTTTAACTATGATGGGGTTAAAGACAAGGAGTCTTAAAAATGCTATTCAAATTTTATGGAAATATTTTTTGGTAATGTTTTTAAAATTTTATAAAATTAGCAAACCTTTTCAACAAAATTATTTTTGTATATTTATTAAAACTAACGGTTATTCAAAAGATGATTTCCAAAAAGATTTACGCATGGGTTTTAAATTTCATAAAAATAGGCGGTACAAGAATATTTCCGAACAAAAAAACGAAGCCAACAATTGACAATTTCTAGTTAAACTCTGGAATGTTTGGCCCTATTCTTGTATCCGTTCGAATCGAAATGATAAAAGCTTACAAAAGCCCTTTTTGAATAGAAATTCCTTAATAAAGTTTCTAAAGTTTTAACAAATGCAAATCAATTGACCTTAGTTAAAATATTCCGACAGAAAAATCCAAAACCTTAGCAAATTTATTAAGGGATTTTTGTTCAAAAAGTGCTTTTGTAAGATCTTTTCGATCCGTTGCTACCGCCATTTATGCCCTTCCTGACGATCTTAATTCCGGCCACCGTACTGAAAGAGTGCGCTCTACACTTGATTGGACTCCTGACCTCACTCTTTCAACAATCTATCACCCAGGGTTTTTCCCGGCCAGGTGGAAACTCCTCAACTTCATCCATAAAAAGGGTTGCAAGAGTGAGATCTCCAACTACCGTCCCATTGCCAAACTCTCCTGCATACCTATACTCTTTAAAAACATCGTTTACAACTTGTTCTTTTTCTTTCACTGTAAATTGATTTTACCCGTCCCAGCATGGTTTCCTAAAGGGCAGATCGACTACCAACCTTACAGATTTCATCTCTAGAACACTGTGTGCTCTGGAGAATGATGATGAAGTTGACGTCATTGCTACTGTCTTCAGCAAGGCGTTTGATAAAATCTCTCATAAATTAATTCCCTTCAAACTACACTCCCTTGAATTCAATCAGCTCTTTATTTCCTGGATGAAGTATTATTTTGAACAACGCCAATACAGGGTCCTTTTCTGTTCCTCTTCCTCCAACTCTTTTGTGGGCAACTCGGGGGGTCCCCCAGGGTAGCCACTTAGGGCCGTTGCTTTTCATTCTGGCCATCAATGCTGTCGAATCCATGTTATTCAGCACTCTCGGACATTTCTATATACGCCGACGAAAATCTCCAAACGGATATCCTCTACCTCGGACTCCCGACTGCTTCAGGATGACCTCGACAATTTTAGCATTTGATGCAATAAAAACTCTCTTAAGATTAATGTCTCCAAATGCCAATCCATCACTTACTCCCGTAGACGCACCTCTTCTTCCCCCAGAGTTTATCGGCTATCTGATGAACCTATCCCCTTCGTATCTTCTCTTTGCGATCTAGGCGTCATTTGTGAAAGCGAACTTGAATGATCGGATGAAAAGGGATGAAAAGGGAGCAGATTCGGTAAAAATTGATGTTAACGAAGTCGCAGGAAACAGATGGCTTGAAAGTATAGGAGTGAATGAAATTACAATAGGATATTTTATAAGAATTGTCAACTTTAAATAAGGAAATAAGCTGGTTTTTAATAGCCAATTTGAGGAAGTACAATTAGAAGTATGAGGGGTAAAATGTTGACGATTTCTTCGAGGTTCAGCATAAGCAGGTAAATAATTTAAATTACTACTGCTGCAGAAAAGTCATAAAAATGTTAATGGAATTTAGCGAACCATACTTTGGTGAACCTTGTGTTTATTTATTGAATTTCGCTTAATACAAGCTACTAGGAACATAAATTAATAAGTAAAAATTAATTTAACTTAAGCTAAACAAAAAAAAAACTAAGAATAAATAAAATGAAATTAGGGACTGGGTAGGCTAGGGCAGGGGCAATAAAGAGCGCGCTTGAGAGAGAGCTTATTTAAATAGAAGTCGAAGGTGGAATAGTTATTGGCTTTACGCAGGCGTGGACAAAGACAATATCGGCTACATCGCGACGAAGGGAAAGGGGCTGGAGATCGATTCATTTTAGGCGGTTTTCATAGGGAGGAAGGTTAAGGTGGTCGGACCATGGAAGATTACGCATGGTAAAGAGGATAAATCTTCGTTGGACAGATTCAATTCTGTTCATGGTTTTGGAGTGTGCTGGTGACCAGACCTGACAGGCATACTCAAGGAGAGGACGGACAAAGCAGATGAAGAGAGATTGGTGACATAAGGGTTAGAGAACTCCTTAGACCATCGTTTAACGAAGCCAAGAGCGGAATTGGCCCTGTTAATGGAAAGGTCTATGTGGGATCGGAAGTTGAGTTCGTTATCACATACGACACCGAGGTCACGAAGGGACGTGACAGAGGGAACCGGGACACCGGAAAGGAGATAAGGTCTAGGAGGTGTGGAAGTGCGCCTGCGAGAGAAGGTAATTGCAAGTTCAAGAAAATTATGCTCGCACCAAGTAAAAAAGTTGTTCAGATCGTTTTGGAGGAGTACGGAGTCAGAGGCATTGGAGATAAGTTTAAAGATTTTCATATCGTGGGCATAAGTTAGAATGTGAGAATGATTAATCTAGTTCACAACGTCGTTAATGGACAATATGAAGATTAGTGGACCGAGATGGCTGCCTTGCGGGACTCCGGAGCGGGATGAGAAGGGGCGAGAAATGGAGGAATCAAAGCGGACTTTGTACTGACGGTTATCAAGGTAGGAAGAGATCCATGAAATAAGACGGGGAGGGGGTTAATAATGTGCTATTTGAGGAGTTAAGACCGGCCTTGAGTTGCTTAATGCTCCGCCTTAGGTCATCTAGCGTCGGTATCAAGATGGGTGAACCAGGTGGCGCAGATTGGGCGTTCGCTGAGAGATGATCACGCAGGTCATCAATGGAGGTGGAAATAGAGGATACCTTGCTAACGATGGCATGGAATTTGGAGAGAATTTCGGAAGAGCTCACATTGAGTAATCCAGTCGACTCCAAAATTTTGTCTAATTTATGAAGGAGTTGGGTCATATCATCAGATAATAGTTAAAGACCGCCAATTTTGGACAGGATGGAATTAAGTGTGTTCTTAATACCTGAAAGAAATTTTGCTATAAAAGAGGTTCAATCAGCAAGAACATCAATCATAGATGAAAATAATAACTACTGGTGTTCTTAAGATCCGAGATCATGAACATCGGTAGATTCTGCCGATATCGAACATCAAATAATCATTATTGTCAGGCAAAACCCTGAAACGAGGACGAAACGAGTCAAAAGACGATTAAGAGTGCATTCAGCTAAATTTTGGAGAGCTATTATATTCATATCATCATATCGCAGTTCAAGGACTACTGGAAAAAGATTCCAAGAGAAGATTGGAGTTTTTCACTTGACTTCTGGAATGTGATATACAGAACAGTGCTATTCTAGGTCGAATGAATCGCAATTCAATAAGGATGGTATTAAAAACTTTCACAACCTTCACAATATTGTGAATGTAAACTTAAATGAAAAATTTCCTAAACACTGAATTAGACGAGGTGACCCGGATCCTTGGTCTCCATTGGAATTTTTCTTCTGGGGAAGAAAGGAAGTTGAAGATTATTCAAGTCCTGGTAACATTAGAGAGGAATTAATTAACAGAATTTACTTTAACGACGAAAATACAGGAGAGCCTAGTACATTACACCTTACATAGAGAGTATAACCAAGCGGTTGAAATAACTCCTCTCCCCGCCATCTTTTTTTTTGTTAGGGCATATTTTTCACACTAATTTAATTTTAATTTTAATTATGACAGAAATTATCTCAGCTTTTGATATTTTGCATTCTTTTTGCAATCTTTTTTCTTTTGTATAAAAAACTCCCTCTTAGGTTCGGAATAGGGGAAATGTGGCACATTCGCATTCGAATAAAATTTTGCAAGAGCCTTCCGTTTGGTCTAAAACGACATTTCATCAAAATTAAAAGTTTAATATACATCGCAATTCTTCCTCTCCCGCATAATTTTATCACTAATCGGCACATTTTCCGAGTAAGCACCTAACTTAACACTTCACAAATATTATTTATAAATCTGAACAAAAAGAATAATTAAAATATAAATTGAAATGTAATTACCTGGAGCGCTGTTGACATCCACACCCATTTTGGTTTTGCAAGACTGCATTGACTTAGATATTTTGAGCTACGTTCATAAATTTAAAACTACTAGAAATGAAAAATAAAAATAAATTACAATTTTAAAACAAATTGCACACTCTACAAATACGTGCTTGTCTGCGCGCAAAGAGATTTTTTAACCGAAAAAAAATTGGATGTGCAGAAATAAATTAAAAATTTTTTGGAATATTTAAACCGCTTTAGACCAAACGGATGGCTCATGCATAATTTTATTCGATTCTGCGCATTTCCCCTATTCCAAACTTGTTCCAAAACTCTCTCTAATATTTGTTATTTAAGTAAGGTATGAGTATATAATTTACGTAAAACAATTTTTGCGATCAACTGCAACCTTTGTCACTGTTTGACAGTACACTTCTCAAAGCGAAATTGAAGACAATGATAAAAAATGACAAAAAACTTAGAAAAAAAAAACAAAAAGGAGAAAATTATTTTTTTTTTATTTTAATTGATTTTGTTTTTCTTATAGGATAAAATTGTGAAGGCAGAAACTGTAAGGACAATCGCAAAACAAATCAGGTTTTTCTCAAAGCTACCAAATAAATTGTCAAAGAATGAAAATATACATATTTGCGTATATTTAAAGGATTAGGGTTACTAATCCGCGATATTCCTTTAACCAATTAGCTGTTTTTGACGAGTATATTAATTTTAATTATGACGAGTATATTCGACATGGGTAAAAAATAAGAGTTTGCAGTTAATATTCCATATGAAACATACTTTGTAATTGGGTAGTATACTCGTCATCGCTTGTTCTATATAATATAGAAATATGTAAATACATTTTCCAAAAAGTTTCAAACAGTTAACTGGTTAAAGAAAGCAAATAAATTGACTGCTCCTGGCTTATTTAGAAATGTCTCAAGATGTATACACACAGAGATAAATATATGCATATATATATTATATACTCATTGGTGAAAGAACTTATGTATGCATTTCAATATACATATATATTGGTACGCACACATACAAACGATCGCACACTATATATATAACATTTATATATATATATATATATATATATATATTATTATATAAATATAGCAAAATATATATATACGCATTGGTGTAACAACTTATGTACTAATGCATCCATAAATTTGTACGCATTATTATAATATGCGTACATATATATACATTTATTTATTTTATACAGGTATATACCCATTGGTGTGTGAATTTATTTTACGTAACTGCAAAGATTCATGTGCCATCATCATATTATATTCAAAAACATATTGAATTTTGCCTATAATAGTATCTAAAAATTTTTATTTAACGACTTTTTTTTAAATTTGTAATTGTTCCCCTTTAGTTTTTCTTCTAAATTTTGTTTACAATTCAGGGGTATACAATCAAAGTTGGTAAAGTCCACAAAATTTTAAAAGTGAGATTTAAATTGCAACACATTTTTTTCCGTATCTATATTTACCCCGTAGAATAATTTTATACAAATTCTAGTAATCTCGACTGTTATTTCAAATTGAAAATGACTTTACGTTTGTACCCAGTGAACACATGACTTTAATATGACGTCATTGACAAGTCATAGGAATGTCACAAATATTTTACGTAAATCTGACGTAAAACTGACCTCCCTTGTGATCAAATTATGATGTAAAAATTTATGATATAATTTTGATGTAATATTGATATAAGTTTGTGACTTTCCTATGATATGACACAATTATGATATCACACTGATATAAAATTTGACTCTTATATGATGTCATATTTATGACTTAAATGTTACATACATAATATATAATATGTTCGTCATGCTGTGACATCACATTAAAGTCATAAGCTTACATATTATTTACGTAACAAGTAAATCATACAAGTTACATAAATTAAAAGTCATTGTCCCTACGTAAAAGTTATATAATAATGTCATCATATTTTTACGTAAAGACCAAGTCATACATTCATATAAAACTGATGTAACACAAACATCAGATCTTAACATCAATTATAAGTCATTTTTTTCACGTACAACGGATATAATAAAATCATAAGTCATAATTATCTATAAAAATACGAATTTTTTATTTTTGCAAATGAAATATTTTAATATACATATATCGTCTTCATGTCTTACCTCAAATTTTTTCTTATACAAAATATTTATTACAAAATTTTTTTTTATCGAAAATATTTGGTTTACAATTTTTTCAAGAAGAGGGTAAAAAAATTAAAAAACAATCTAATTATTGTACTGCAATAATGGTACAGTAACAAAGTCCGTACAGTTAGGATTACAAAAATATAAACATTTTGACTTAATAAATTTGTTTGTGATAGTTATTAATTTTGAAGCAGAATCTTTCTTTATTGTGTATATATTCAAATCTTTAGAGTCGCACGGTAATGAAAATAGGGAATCAAAAGCAGAAAAACATTTACCTTCTATTTTTATCTCATTATTATGAGTTATGTCAATATGATTGATTAATAAAATATTATTGTCACTTAATAAACAACAATTTTGATTTTTTTTTTAACTCAAAGTAAAACCATTGAATTCCAATGACAATATTCTATCACTATCTACTTTCTTAACTACTGGATACGTTGGTACGGAATTTTTGATGACTGGTAAAGAATTTTCTTCGTGCAGACGGTTTATCACCTGTTCAAGCGGTTTCGGTGCGTTCTTAATTTTATTTTTGATAGAAGACATATAGTTTTCAAATTTGAATGTACTGAAATTGTCTAAGGGTCCAAATTTTTTGCAATCATTCGCAATATGAATTAAATTATGGACATTATATGATATTGAATTTGAACCGTACAAATTTTTGTATTCATCAACAAACCACCTCAACAACCGTTCAGCATAGTCATTATACATTAAAAACTTGTGAGAATCACATAAAATTCTCACTGCAACACTTAAAGCCATAAAGTGATAGTAAGATCTAGGTGCTAAAATGTTTTTCAGTATTATTGGACCAGTATATAACAAGAATTGACGGCATTCAGTAGCCTTCCATTTCGCAACACTGTCTAAAAGTCTAGGTTGTCGTGCAAATTCAGATGGAATGCAAAATTTTATGATCTTCAAATTCTCATCAATAACTTTCAATTGGCCTTTCGATAGTCGCTGATTTTTTGACCCGTTACACCAACGAAGCAATAATCGTTTTGTTACCCCCAAGCATATTAAATGCTGGTAATCCAAAGGAATTTGAGATACCATTCCAAAATTTAAATCAGTAAGCAGAGATTCTCCCAGGTGATATTCTTCTTGCTCCCTATTTTTGAATGATATATCAGTTCGAAGAGGATTATTTACTTCCGGAAAGTTAATGTAACAATCCCATTCTCCCTCTTGGATACATTTTGAACAGCCAAAATATCCGCTGTGGGATTTTGTTAATGTTAAATATGCTCTAGCCGGTGCATCACAAATAATAGCATTAAGCTGTACATTAATTTTGTGCTCATTAATCTTAACACCATTTTCTTGTAAATCCTTCATTTCATCAACAAATGGATTGATGTACACATTAAAATCATTAGGTTTCGACAATCCATGATAAAGACCAACTAAAAATGGCTCGGTATAGAATTCAGCTTCTATGGCAGCTAGCAATGGCCAAAATTGACTATTTGAAGATTTTGAAAAAGACATTCCATCACAATTAAGTTGGATTAAAATTGTTTCCGGGTAAGTATCATAATATTTCTTGAGAGAACGAACTAAACCATCAGCAATGCCAAAATGAAAATAAGACCCTCCATTACCATGAATGATTTTTCCTGTTACGTTACGAGGCGTTTTCATCAAAGTCCGCACATCTTTTTTCAATTCATCTAGATGTCCATGATTTCGAAATATTTCGATTAAATTATTTGCAGTTTTCTGAGATATATTGTTGTCGGAGAACCAAAATCTCAAATCTTTGGTTAAACTGTTCTTAGGTGTAGTCTCATCTTCTCGATTCAATTGTACGGAATCAAACACACTACATTGTTCAGTTCTATTGGCTATAGCAATAACATTCATATCGTCGACATCGATTGCACTTTCTAAAATTCCATTTAATGAATCTTCACTGACTTCTGGAACATTAATTATATTTTCGGAAGATCGCGAGTAAGAATGTTCTGCAGTAGTATGATTCTGTTCTTTACAACAAATTTTGTGAGTCGCTACTCTTGCAGTTTCAATTTCTTCCTGAATCATCTGACATACTTTCCGTTTTGTCATGTATCTTATAGGTTTCGGCATGTTGTGTTTTCAATAAGTTGTGTTTAAGTTTTTTGTCGCCTACAATCAGACAAATAAAAATATATTTTTATAAATTTGAACGATAGCAAAAGAAAATATAATAAGAAACATACATCATCTCTAGCTTTTAATTACAGATAATTAACAATACAATAAATGTTATTGAAATTCAAAATTTTAACAAGACACTTTAAATTTCTTCAATAAATAGATACGTTTCTGTAAAGAAAATATTTCAATAAGTTGCTTATATAAAAGTTCTCTCAAGTTATCTTTGTATTTTGTCAATTGACACAAAAAAAATTTAGTATTATTCGTACAAGGTTGATTATAGTTTTTTTGGATTAGTTGAATTAGTTTGAAATAATTCACAATTTTTTTAGATATTTTTTTTTTTACATTCTTATTGTTGATAGGTTAGGTTTAATTTGTATTATGTTCAATGACTGAAAAATTGAATACTTACAAATACATGAGATCAAATTAGTTTTTTAGTTTTGCACACAAATAAATATTATTATAAAGATTTCATGAATAAGTACACCCAATGAAGTTGAACAAAAAATATTTTATCACAGACAATTGTTCACAATATTATACTTATCGATAGGAATAAGTATTTCTCTGTATGTTCATACATGACATGTACAAATGAGTAGCCATTTATGTGCTCCGCAACCACGTGGGGCGCACATTGCGCAGTTGTCAAAACTCTCCATTTTTATGGAGCATGCGCAACGGAGCTCATGCTCCGTTGCGCATGCTCTATAAAAACGTGTGACGAGCACGACGACTATTTCCCGCGTTCGTGTGTTACCCATGCTTCGAAACCAACGCGTTTATTCTTGTTCAGTAATACAGTTCATTGTGTTTAATAATCGTTTGGTAGTGAAAAAAAGTTTTGAAGTAATTTTATCTCATGGGACAAAATTTTAGGACGATTACATAGCTATTACTTTTCATTAAACATATTGTTTGTGACTTATCGTAAGTATTGCAATAATTTATGTCTATCTATAAGCAATTAAAACTATAACCTCAAATTTATAAAATCCAGCATAGTCCATTAATCGAATATTGAAGTTTCTACAGAAATAACCATGAAATACGGATTTAATTCCAATAATATACAGAATTTCCATGTACCTTTTTTTTATTTTAAGTTCTTAACTTTCCCCATAGCTACTTTTGAATTTTCAGTACGTAATACCTTTTGGTCACGATCATTTCGTGATTTTATTAATAAAACCCTTTTTCATGCTAAAAAAACCAATAATTAAATACACCAAAGGCACGTTAAAAACGATAAATCGATATATAGATGTGATGGTTCAAAATTCTTAGCAATTTTTTTCCCACGAAAATTACGTTTTATTTAAGATCTGATTCAAATAACATTTATTTAATTAAATTTAAGGTAAATAAATTGAGATATTAGTCATTGATAAATTCTATTGAAATACGATGAAAATGAAATGAATTATCAATGACAAGATTTTTTAATACTAGTTTTAAAACTAAACTAAACTCCTTTTAGAAAACTCTTTTCTTTACATATGTAGTAACTGTATTATAAAGAAAAAATTTTTTTCAGTGAAATAATACTATGAATAAACCTTACGCAGTTGTGTACTTCATAAACGATAATAACTACTCTGAAATACCCAGCAATTGGTTATTGAAAGATCAATGCACCGGAAAAGTTTCCCATTGTAAATGGCCTCCACAGCAAGGAAGCCTAAATCTTCGAATGAAAAATAAAATAACACCAGCCGAAGATTGGCTTATTTACGACGTGGAAGTCATTAAATATTGCGGTAAATATCAAAACTTAATTAAAAATCTAAATAGTCGTATATTACAGATAATAAAATAATTATAATTATCTTAATATTTTCAGATACATTGAAATATGCACGAAAAGCTGCAGAAGACTCTCAATGTTCTTCAGAGACAGACCGGCCCTTAGGACGAGGGTTTAGAAAAAAACGGCCTTCAGCTGTCGCTACCGCTTTTAAAGAATCGAATGATTTAGAATCTTCAGATAATTCTGATGACAATGATAAAACTTTAAAACCAGGTAAAAAGAGATACATGTTTATTTGTATTTTTTTTAAAGACAATTCACGTGGAGGTCAATGTCTCAATCGTCGCTTATGAACTTATTCTCGCTCAGTAAATTTTATTTGGTAATTAAAACTTATATTTTTGTGAAATGTTGATCATAAAAAATGTTTCGGTATCTTTTTATTAACACATGAATATTCAACTATTAAAAAATATAATCATATATCCTTTATAGAAGAAAAAATGAATTGCAAATTTACTGAGCGAGAATAGGTTCATGAGCAACAATTGGAACAGTGACCTTATATCTTTCTTTTTCTGATTCATTTGACAGCCGCTCCATTTCCGAAATATGATAAATCAAAGGAACATCCAACACGAATCACTGAAGCACACGCTTTAGGACCAAAAAAACACAAAGAAAAAGCAACTGAAATAAGTGACACAGAAGAAAGTAATGGCGTATTGACGGATAAGGAATTAGTATCCTCAAGGAAAAATGGCAAATCAGGTGGTATACTTCCGGACAACAGTATTCGGACAACTAGCAAACAAAGTCTATGAATATAGATGAAAAAATCACTGAACATCCCCGTTCAATTATTCCTGATGATTTTGATCATGAGAACGACGACGAACGCTTTAACACACTTGATCGTAATATTATTTTGACAGTCATCAATTTTTCAGTTTATATTAGAGACTTGGAAATTATTTAAGTTTTATGTATTAAATTGGTTTCAGGTAAACTAGATTAGTGTTTATATCTCTTTTTTTTTTTTTTTTTTTTTTATGGAAGCGGGGAAATGCTTTTACGCAGGTGTGCCGGACTCCCCAGCAAAAAGCTGGACCTACCGGCTAAAACCCCGCTCCCTTCCCCCAGGAGCTCCACCCCGGAACCGTCTGTGAAACATTACTTCGGGGTGGAGTCCTATATACCCCCCACAACAGGGCCCCCTACCTTAACAGGCGCTCCCTGTTCGCATCCTGTTCCTTCTGGCGAAGAATCCCCTTCACAAAAAGGGCGATTCTTCGCCAGAAAACTCTCCCCTGCAGCATAACCCTGACTACGTTGTCAGGGGTTATACTGCCCGTCACCCCCTCCACATCGTCTCTCTCCGCCCTCCAACGAGCACATTCAAAGAATGTGTGGAGAGCGGAGTCCGACGGGGAGTCACAGTATACACAGCACGGGCTCCTATGCGGTAAAGGAAGGCCCGAAAGTGCCCGTGCCCCGTCAGCATCTGGGTGAGGTAGTAATCAACCTCACCATGCTCACGGTTCAGCCAGGTGTCCAACCGGGGAATAACCCGGGCTGTCCACCGGCCCCGCGACTCCCTGTCCCACCTTTCCTGCCAGGACGCCAAGGTCCTGGCCCGCACGACCCGCAGGGTCTCCCGCCCCAGAACAGGTTTCTCCTGGTGGACAGCCTGTCGCTCCCTGGCCAAAAGGTCAATTGGGATGACCCCCGCGACCACCAGCACCGCCGGTTCCGAGACCGTGCGGTAGGAGCTCGCGATGCGGAGGGCCGCACGTCGCTGCACCGAAAGCAAACGCCTGCGGTACTTCTCCCACCGCATCGCACCGGCCCAGACTTCTGCCCCATAGAGCATGACGGCCTCAGCGGTGCGGAGCAATAGACGCCGCTTGCAGGGCCTGGGACCACCAATGTTGGCCATGACCCTGCTTAACGCCGTCGTCATCGCAGCCGCCTTGTCCGCCCTGCCCCTGATCTCATCCCAGAAGGTGAGCCTACAATCGAGGCTCACCCCCAGATACTTGATCGCGGGTTTCGTCTGGACAGACATGTCTCCCACCCGCATCTCCCTTAGGAGAGGGATGCGCTTCTTCGTCAGAAGGACGATCTCGGTCTTGGCCAACGCCAACTCCAGTCCGTGGTCGCGTAACCAGGGACCGACCCGACGCATCACCTGGTTGAGCCGCATTTGCGCCGCCGCGACATCTCTGGCGGTAATAACCGCCGCGATGTCGTCAGCATACCCAACCAGGAAAGACCCTTCCGGCATCTCCATACGCAGGATCCCGTCATATGTATAATTCCATATGTCGGGACCCAAAATGGAGCCTTGGGCCGCCCCCGCCGACAGGACCCTCGTTTCCGGGCCATCCTCCGTGTCGTAGGTGAGGGTACGGTCCTTCAGGTAATCCCCCATCATCCGCAAGAGATACTGGGGAACCCTGAAGTCGCGTTCTAACGCATTTAGCGCATCCCTCCACCTCACCGAGTTGAAGGCGTTGCGCACATCCAGAGTGACCAGCAGGCACACCGGACGGGAGTAATGGTTCCCGCTCTCGGTGGCCCAGGCCGCATCGACCACCTCCTGGATAGCGTGTACCGTCGACCTCCCTTTCCGAAAACCGTACTGTCTCTCGGAAAGGTCTCCAGCGGCCACGACGGCCGCATGGAGGCGAGGCTTCAGGAGCTTCTCCAGGAGTTTGCCGGCTGTGTCGAGCATACACAGCGGCCTGTACGACCCGGGGGACCCTGCAGGTCCCTTGCCCTTGCTGATCAGCACAAGCTTAGCCGCCTTCCAGCGGGAGGGAAAGATTCCCGCTTTCAGGCAGGCATTGTACATATCCAGCAAGAGCCCTGGATGGCTCGCCGTCAACGCCTTCAGCACCTCTGCTGGGAGCCCATCGGGCCCCGGCGCCTTCCGATTCTGTAGACTCCGCGAGGCCTCCACAAGCTCCTCCATTGTAAATGGAGGAGCCTCGAGTGCCTCGCCGGTCGCACGGTTAGGCTCCAGCGGCTGGGTGGGGAAAAGGGCATCCACGATGGAACGGACTGTCCCCGCTTCGAGGGGGGCCCTCTGAGAGAGCGCCCCCAATTTGCGGAGGACAATCCTATACCCCAATCCCCAAGGATCATCATTTAGATCATCCCCCAGCCGCTTCCAGCATCGGTGTTTACTCGCCCTGATGGCCCTGCGAAGGTCCCTCTTCGCCGCTTTGGCCTCGGCGGATCTGCGGGCTGCGTCGGGATCGCGTCGGTCAGCTCGTTGAGCCAACCGTCTGAGGCGGAGACACTTCCGCCTCATTTCCGCGATCTCGTCCGTCCACCAGTAGGCAGGACGTCGCCCCTCCCTGTCGGACCTCTTCCTCGGCACGGCCTCCCGGCAAGCCCGGCGAATGAGACCCATCGTCGAGTCTACCACCCGCCGGGCCCGTTCGGGAGGAGGCAGTTCCTCCGGAACCCCTTCCGCAAGTCGCTCGCCACGTGTGATGGCTAGGGACAACCTTTCGGCGTCCATTTTAGCGACATTCCATCTGGGCGGGCCCGCTCGCGCCGGCACCATACCACGCACGCGGAACGTGATATATTGATGGTCGCTGGCTGTATAGTCCTCGACCACCCGCCAGTCCTGCACCCGTGCAGCCAGACCCTCCGTCGCCAGGGAGACATCAATAATTGTCTCCCTGTATCCCGGACGCCGAAAGGTGGACGTCGAGCCGGTGTTTAACACTACCAGCCCGAGCCTGGATGCAAAGTCCAGGACTCGTCCTCCACGCGAATCCGGTCTGGGTTCACCCCACTCCAAGGCCTTCGCGTTGAAGTCCCCAGCCACCACCAGCTCCCCACCCATGCCGCGGACCGCGTCCTCCAGACCATCCAACTTGGTCTGGAAGTCGGCTATCGGCTCGTTTGGAGTGAAGTAGCAGCTAACATAAGTGACGTCGCTGCTCTTCACCCAAACGAAGCCAGCTCCCGCGCCATGGTCCGCGACACCGAAGCGTCGCAGATCCGGGACCCAAACTGCCGCCGTGCCCAGGTCATCCCGAAACCATGTTGGCTCATCACCGTCCCGATATTGCTCGCTGATGAGTACTACATCAGCGCCCTTCTCGAGACGGATTTGAGCCAACAGGTCATGGGCCGTCCTACTCCTGTTCAAGTTGCCCTGAAGCACAGATACCATTACTTATGTTTGGCCTGGCTCAGGGCATCACGGAAGACCCTGCAATCCCCCGACCCCGCAACATGCCGCCGTGCTCCGGTCTTCCCCGCCACCTCCGGGCAGAGGAAGCACTTCGGCTCAGCGGCACAGCCCTTCGCGGAGTGACCCGCCCCCACGCACCGGAAACAAAGCTTGCTGCGGTCTGGGCCACCGCAGGCCTGGCTTTGGTGTCCGTACCCAAGGCACTTGAAGCACCTGGGCACGATCACCCGCCTGCGCAACCTGCAGTTAACCCATCCGACCTTTAGCCTGGCCGCCTTGAGCAGGACCTTTGCCGCCGCCTCATCGAGGTCCACTATGGCCATCCGCTGGCCACGGCCGTTCGTGCGGGTCAGCGTAACCCGGAGGTGGCCTTTATAGCTTCCGAGGTCCCTCCTCAGGGCCTCTTCCACCTCCAGCGCGGTCGTGCAGCCGTCCAGCTCCCTGATCTCGAGGGAGGCTCTAGGGACCAGCTCCTTGACCGCGCTCGCTGACCCGACCGCGGACCTAAGCGCAGCCGAGAAGGCTGCCCTTGACTCGGGCGTCGGCCTCGACAACTCGAGGAGTACCTCTCCCGCCCTGGTCTGCCGAACGGTCCTAACCTTTACCCCGCAGCTTTCGGGGTTGACCGCTCTGCGAACCGTGCTAAGCACGTCCGCAAAGGTCTTCCCCTCCGCGGGCTTAAGAAGGACCGCCTCCGGCCTGGTCCTCCTCACGGGAGCCTCCGGCCGGAGCAGCGCCGACGCCCCAGTCTTCGCCTCCTTGCTGGTTACGGGGGTTCTCTTCTTTGCTTTCTCAGCGCCCGTCTCCGCACTCCTGCCACCATCCTTGGCTGGGCCAGGCTTAGCCCTCCCGCCTTTGCGGACCACCTCGGTCCACGTCGGGGTCGGCTCCGCCTTCTTCCTCTTTTCAGCCTTCCCCTCCGTCCGGAGTGGTGGGCTGGTGATTAACAATAAATAGTGCGAATCCTGAGGTTAATAACAATGATACAGTATCGTCAGAAATTAAGGAAGATTTGCCATTAGATAGTAAAGAAGAAATATCAGCTTTTGAAGAAAAGCTGTTGTCAAAAAAGTACAGCCAAGAATTTGTAAGTCAACTTCCATTATAATTATTTATAATTCATAGTTTCTTTTACAATTCAAATCAAAATGTTTATTTTCATTATTTTGAAGTTATAAGCAATAAATATTTATACAGGTCAAGATTGTCAAACAGGTTGGAGGGTCTAATGCAAAAGATTGCACTGAACGAGTGTTAAATTTGATTTTTTCTCAAAAATTTGCCGCCACCAATACGTGGGAAGGCAAAAAAACGAAATACAAAGTAGCAGATTTAAAATTAATGAAGATGTGTGAGGGTGAGTAATATAAAAACATAAAAATCAATAAACTCAATTAATTAAAAATATATTTTAGTTAAAACAATTCATTTACAGGTGCAATATTGGACAGATATCCATCTTGGGATAGTGCACAATTTTCCCAAGCCAGTCAAAATTGGTTCCGATTGGGTAACCAAAGAGCTGGACAACAGCCTAAGCAAGTACAGAAAAAAACAAAACCACCGGCATCTGAAGAAAATGAGGACTAAAAAATAATAGTAACCATTACACAATTATTTACTTTTTTTTCAATAATCCAAGACTCGAGAGTAATGACTGGTTCATATAAGCTAAGATTATTGATTTTTTAATTTAAAACAAAGTCTTATTTTTATTTTGTATTCGGACTTCTTGGATTATAGTCATGGTTTTTAAGATAGTCCTATGATCTCCTTATTAAAATTAAAAAAAATAACTATTATTACTTGAGTAGACTTGACATTTAGGCCATGTTATAAAAATGATAATTTTATATATAATGTTATTCCAAGAAGTAAGCAGAATCATTGGTTGATATTACCAAAGATGTTTATTTAAAAAGAAAGTTTTATTTTTATTTTTTATTTGCGTACTTCTTTACCAAAGATGTTTATTTAAAAAGAAAGTTTTATTTTTTTTTTGCGTACTTCTTGGAGAATAATAATAGTTTTTAAGAAGGACCTATAGTCTATTTATTACAAGTTTATTACATATTTAATGTATGTCAAGTTTTCCAATAACTTATGATAAATCAAATCATAATGACTGCTCAACACATTGCCTGTGTTTGTAAAACATCAAATATTGAGATTAAAATTATAATAAATGATTCAAATAAATAATAAACACGACTTGTTCATAACTTTATACACATGAATATATTCATACCCCCATTTTCGTGCGATTTTCGAATGGAATTGATCTGTATTAATTGGATTAAATTATGCTGGGATAAGTTTTTTTGTTCGCGATAACGAATCAAGGTAATTTGATTAGGAAATGCAGCTGCAAGGTTGGACACATGACATCATTGATACATCAGCTTGACTTTAATTAGGTCACAGTAACGTCACTTGGCGGTAATAGGGAAGTAAAATATTTTGATCTCATTTGACATCACAATGATAAAATTGTTACATCAGCTTGATATCAGGTAAGTCACAGTGACGTTACTTGGAGGTCATATTTACGTCATATATTTTACGTCAGAGTCTGACGTCAGGAAGTATGAAATAATGACTCACATGTGAGTCATCTGTGACTTACAGCTTACGTCAAACCTGACTTTGTGTGATGTCATTGTGATGTCATAATTACATAACTGTGTTTACTGGGTACCTAGCAAAGTCCAAGTGAGTTGAGTTTCAATTTGCGTAAAATCCTTTTCGACCAATAGGAAGGTTCCATTGCCTCCATTTCACTAACGCCTGAATCCAACCCTGTCCAGAAAGTTGGTAACAAATATAGGAAAGTCCTAAACATTCAGTTACAAACTTAGTAAAGTCCAAAACTTGGTAACAAAACTGGGAAAGTCCCTCTTATACTTAAGGTTTTACTCAAAAGTATTGAACTGAGCGTGATGAACACTTGTATTTCCATAATGTATTACATTCTGCATATAAATAATGTTTAACATTATAATAGTTACCTGTAATTATTAAAATAATCGTTTTTATCGTTTACTGAACATTTTGGCACTGTGGACTTTACCAACTTTGATTGTATACCCCTGAATTGTAAATGTCAAAATGCGGCTAACTTCAGGCAGCGAAAGAGATTGCAGTTTTACAAAATTTTTATAACTTTAAATACGATTTCCATCTTTAAGCCGAGGATTTACATATTGTGTTTGCATTTTAATTCAATATCAATATGAACATATTTTGTTTAAACTTAGAAGCCTCCGGCAGACAGACGTATAAACGTTGTTACAAGCAATATATGAGCGGTAATCGGAAAGTAACGAGAATTTTGTATTTCGCGGATTGTATCAGTCGAGTATTGTATTGCGAGATCTTTTCATCGATGGATTGGTAAATATGTGTAAAAACTATCTGTACCACTCAAAATCTGTGCATGGTTAATCTGCTGTTATTGTTTTGGTCGATGACATATGACCGTTACATGTGTTTTGGTGAATGGCGTATAATATAATGGGCCTATATGATTTCCTATAGAAGTAGACAGTAGTCTTTTCGCAGTAGACTTCTCGCTCGCACTATTAACGGATTTTTAGTTATCAGCGGTGAGTTTGAATTATCGTCAAATGCTTTTTTGAAGCATTTCTCAGTTTTACTGATATAAGCACTTGAAGTTATATAGAAAATTATTAAATTTGTTTTGCATCTTAAGTCCTTTAAACGGTTGAAATTGCCCGTTCTCTGCCATATAATTTTTTGTTTTTCTAGGTCAGATCCATCATCCCAATTATTTTGGCATACGCAGTATTAAATAGCTTGTATGCAGGGCGTTTTTTAGTGGGTATGCCGAAATGAGAGGGATTTAAAATCTGACATAGACAAACAAAAAATTGTATGGAGGTGGAGGGAGGCACAATCGTTTAGGAATTAACAATTTTTTGTGTTATGTACATTTGACGTACATTTTTTTACACTTATTGTTATCTTTTGGATCTACTCAACATAACGACATCCAAATCACGCCTAAAATCTACTATCCTAATGTTTTTCATTTTCCTAACATTCATCTTTTCATGGATTTTTCTCCAAAATTCACGTAATTAATGCACTTATTTACTATTTTAATCAAATTATCCATATCATGTCCATGTTAAATAGACGTAGAAAAATCTGTTCCCTAGACAAATTTGACTGGTTTTTTATTGTTTATACAAAATATTTTCAAAAATTATTGGGAATATTTGTTTAGCATGCACAGGTTTAGTTTTAGTTATTGCTTCGTAATTAGCTTGTCTTAGCTAGCCATACTTGTATGTATCCCGCCACTCTGTTACTAATAGCTGAAAGAAATTTTTCTATAAAAGGGAATCAGTCAGAAAGAACATCGATAACAGGCGAAAAACCAAGCGATAACTACGGGTGTTCTTAAACTGAAATAATTAAAAAATGACCGAATTCACTTTTTAGGAACACGCCGGTAAATTTGCTTATGGTGTAATCGGAAAAAAAAGAGAAGCTGTCCAGGAATACCGAAGGGGATCCCAAATAGACGGGTGGCCCAATTAATTCAAATCGGTTTTTAATTAAACAATAAACATTTTGGCATTCATTTTAGTTTAATTTCTTTAAAATCTTTTTTTTTAATTTGCCGGAAAAAAGTATTCCACGAATAAATTGCCATATTTTTTCTATACTTGGACATATTGTACATTGTGGGAAAGATATTAAATGGGAAATTCAATAAAAGTAATAAATAGGTTTGCCGATGTCGTTGAGTAGATCAAACGATAAAACTAAAATAGTGATACGCATATCATGGAAAATTTAACTTTACAAACCACCCTCCCAAACGGTTGAGATGGTCCCCACTGCCAACATTTTATTGCATATAAAATGTCTATAGAAATATAAATAAGAATTTAATCTTATTTCTCAAAAATTCAAATCCATTTTAATGAAATTCTGCGCAAATCTACAAACAAAAATTTTTTAAAAAATAGTTAAAATAGCAAAAACTATTGTTTTTCTAGGATTACCATAATTTCAGCTTTTTGTTACAAAATTATTTTTCCTTAAAACTTTGGAACGGAATACTTCATACAGTTAAAAAAAACTAGTGGGAAGGATTTTTAAAAAATGCTTTGAAATTATCTGTATTTTCATGAAAGTCTTGTATTATATACTTCTCAGCGTAATAATATTAGTGTTTCCTATCAAATGTTCAAACGCAATCGCATTGAAATGCGCATGAAACTTATACATATAAACACTCCATATTGTTTGAAAAAATCAGTTATATGCTTAATTCAATTATTGTTAATATTGAGTTTATTTTCGTCCTTGAAGGTTCAGTGCACATTTTGTCGAGTTATTCTTTATGAACAATCGATTTATTAATGAAACATAAAACTTTAAAAAACTAGAAGTAATTGCCTAACATGTGATATCAAGCCAGAAAAATTAAGTCAGTTAGCCGAGAGCAAACTAGGAAAACAATTACAGCGCAAAGGGGTTAATATACGTCTGATGAGAGCTTTCCAGCGCCGGTCTCATACGACCACTGTGGCAACAAAAGTGTTAAAGGCCCCTCTTCTGAATTCCGCACGAAGAACTTATAAAAGTTCCTTTTGAATTGAAATTCTATACTAAAATTCCCAAAATTTGTAAAAAATTTTATATCACCTTTCAATTTTTTTTTTAGATTGAAATAATTCGATTGTGTGCAGGAAAACTAATTGAAAACAAAGGTAATTAAGATGATTTTGCGAGAATATTAGGAACTTTATTAAGGAATTTCAATTCAAGTGTTTGCAAGCTTCTTTTGAATTATTTCAAAATAATCCGGTTGCAATTTTTTATTTTACCAGCAGAGAGTACTTCCTACTGTCCTGATTTTACAATAGTGTACTCGAATGTAGTTTTCTACTGAATTTTTATTAAACCTTATCGGTCGTAACTCACCTCTCATGTGACAATATTTTGTCGCTGCGGTCGTACGTCCGATAAGGGTTAAAAGGCAGCTGAAATGAGTTGAGTTAGCGAATTCAATTCAAAAGGACCTTTTTTATATCATTTTCGATTCGATTTGAACAGACTCAAGTCCATTACCTTGTAATAAGAATAATGTTCAGAGGTATAAATTGAAACAAATCCCTAAACGTTTTTCTTTGCTACCTAAAAATAGTTCCCTTTTAAGTTGCATATGTTCGTCTTATTTTATACTATTTTAAGTGATTTATTAAGAATTTAAAACTGTCTTTACACGGTTATATACCAATTAAGCTTATATTAGTACAATATAGCATTACGTTCTTATAGTAAAGTATCGAAATCAGACCACTCGATTGGAACCAGTTGAAATTTAAAATTACAGGAGCTCTTCCTTTCTCGAAATGCCATGACTCGTGATGAAAACTAAAAAAAAAATGTGGAAACTGCAATAGAATAATAAAGTCCAAGAATGTCTGCTAAGCGTGGGATTCCCTCTAATCTATAAAATGGGGCCGCAAATATTTCAGCATACCGAAAGTTCGGAATCGTTTAACTCCGATCACTTTGAGCAGATCGCTGTCACAAATGGCAAATTGTTTGTTTTTGGGATCATAAAGATTCCTTTCCTTGATCATAGCCCACATCTTCTTAACCACCATGTGACGGGGTAGAGACTCTGCACCCATCAAAGCGGCAAGTTCTGGTGACAATGTGTAAGCGCGGGTGAATCCTGTGCCCTTGCCCTTACCACCAGCTCCAGCCTAAAAGAAAGTCTAAGTAGGTGCTAGCACCTAATCGAGTACAATTTACCTTCTTAGTAGCTTTTTTTGGTTTCTTCCAGTCTTCGTCTGAATCTGCATCAGAGTCTTTTCGAGAGCCCTTTTTCTTAGATTTAGCTACAGTCTTTTTCGGGCTGTACTCCTCATCAGATGCATTATCGTCGGAGCCGGAGTCTTCCTCTCCACTGGAATCATTTTTCCTTTTCTTTGCAGGCGCCTTTCGAGTAGGAGCCGACCGCTTTGCTGGCTTCTTTTCCTCCGGCTCAGAATCTTCCTCCTCGGAACTCTTCTCGCTTTCCTCGTTCTCCTCCTCACCTTCCTCGCTGTCTTCATTCGAGTTAACGTACTCCAAGACCAAGTTATTCACCTCCTTCTTGCGAGCAGTCAAATCACAACTCAGCTTCTCTTCCAATTGCTGGCGAACCTTCTTAGCCGAGAGTGTCGTTAAGTCGGCATCCTTGAGAATTTCTGCGAAAATGCGGAACATGAGAAAAACAAAAGTAAAATGACATTTGAACGGAGATGGCTCCCGTGCAAAGGGCCATTTTAGCGGTGGAGGTTAGGTAAATGAGCGGCTGACAAAATGGAACTGGATCACACTGAAGGCGCCCGAAGCAACTCCAACGATTTCCATGAAAATTCACTTTTTGTCGAAGGAAGCAACATAAACTGATTCTTCTTAGACATTTTTCGGACACTTATCTCAGATATTAGATCAGTTTAATTTTAAAGCAACTTAATCGCCGTCAACGGCAAGCCAGCCATGAAATGGACAGATTCCTACCTTTTATTTCCTTACGGAGCTGCTCTTCTGTTACTCCAGCCATTTCTCAGTTTTTTTAATGGAAGTTGGTCCGGACGAAGCGAGCGTGCCTTAAGTCCTGTCCTTGTTCAAATGTTTATACTCTGCAAAGTCACAAATTGATCTGCAAAGGATGGTTATATGTGTTCGTCCGGCAACTAAAATTTGTACTCTGCAGTACTAGATTAGCCAAAGCAATGTAATAACATCTGAGAAGGTGCACTTTCAGAACTTGCCCATTTCCAATTTATTTGTAGAAATATTTAATGTTTTAATTATATTATTTATTCTTTAACTTAAAAATGTAAAATATATTCACATAATTATTCACCTGATAACTGCTACGATTTACTTCTATTTTATACCAAATCCACCTAGGAAAACTTTCCTTCAAATTTTTCAACATGGTAACTCTGCAAGTTGAAAACAAGAAAAAGTGTCAGAAATTTCCCGCCTACTAGAATAATATGAGCGTTTTAAAAAGTTGCTATGACAAATATCCACCCAGAGGCTGAAATTAAATTAAAAATATGGGAATAACTGGCTTAATACCCTTCTTGGAGAAGGCATCAAAGAAAATTAACATTAAGGTAAGCAATACGTAATTTTTCTAAACTTTTTCGATTTAGTAAAAACATTTATCCCCAGGAGCTGGAGGGATGTACCGTTGCAGTAGACACCTACTGTTGGCTTCATAAAGGTGCATTCGCCTGTGCGGACAAATTAAGCCGAGGAGAGGACACGGAAATGTAAGTTCGTTCTTTTAATATCTACTCCCTAGCCATTTATACATCGATTTATATTATACAATAAATTGGAGCGCTTAATAAAAAATATTTGCATAAGTTTCTCTTCAATGTCGGGTAATTTCTCATTTTTCCAAACGACGTGCTAATACATCACTAGGGATAAATGCAAAATCTTAAATACTATGCAGAAAATTATCTGAATATTGTCATGGTAGATACTTTCAAACGTCGATAAATTATTTTCCAGATTAACAAGTGTATTTTATATGGATAGCTGAGTAACGCGATTTACCCGTGTATCTTAAGATTTTGTTGACCGATCACGAGTTAACACGTTTTCATGCCCAAGCGTTGTTGACCAGTCACAAGTAAACTCGTGTTTGCATTTGCATTATCTAGATAGGACGATATAATAATAAATATATGTCTCCGAAGAAGACACACGAAGAGTACTCAGGGATCTGAGTCTGACGAAGAAAGGTCATAGTTTGTTCCTTTTATTGCAAAGTAAAATAACCGTGTTTATCATGCCAAGGCGGTGATGAAGTCCAATTCTTTATAGGTTGTTTTTAACACTTTATAGACCGGGCACGCCAATTGGTTTCGCAAAGCCGGCTTTAACAAAATTGAAATGAAAGTGGGGCTCATAATAGGTACAATTGAAAAAACATTCATGGAAGAAAGTGAAAAAGAGTAGCAGGTAATATAAATCAAGAGTCGAAAGAAGATGGCAACTTTCGTTAACAGTGGAGTTAATTGGATTAGGCAATAAAATTAAATCAAGCTATCTATCAAGATGATACTTCGCGCCGCTGATTTGGCATATACCTGAGTCTAAGAGGTAAAGTAACGAGTGATTCTGTTGATGAAGGCGCGTTAGTGGGGCAGGGGGACAATTAAAGCCAGGGATAGATGAAATCTCCTCTACTCCCTCTCCATCCACTATATGTATGTACTGATCCTATCAGTCCTGACCCGCCGTTAGTCCCTATTTCTAATTCCACCTTCTCTGCCGCATCTGTTGTGTCTCACGCCTCCAACTTAATATCTTCTCAATCTAGTACTCTACCTCCCATGGGCTCCTGCTCGTCTTCTTACGCTAACTCTTCCAATGGTACCTCCCCTAGCACTGTTATACCCAATCCGTCATTTATTGACCCCCTTTTCCCCCCATTGTGAAGCTCGCTTTGAAGTCTTCTGACTTTAGGGATTTGCTTTCCCGTTTTCGAAATCGCAGAATCTATGATAACGTGCGCTACTAACCTATCTTTATGATAAATCTGACTCTGTATCGATGGAAGGACTAAAACCAATGTCTATGTCTCTATCCATCAAGAAGGTCTCCCCACCGATCTTCCTATTTTATGGCAGTTCTACTTCAAATATCATGAAGCACTTCATATCCCAACTAAAATGGTATCCGATGACCTAACTGGCCACCTATGTCAGCTTCCGTCGTACCTCCTACCTTCAAAATAGTCGTAATTTCCCGCAATTTCGTTCCTAACCCCGTCCCTTCCCCCTGTATCTAACCCCCGCTGTCCTAACTTCGTCCTAATTAAAACCAAACATAGCCTCCCCTTTAATTCTCTCTTGCGTTCTCTCCTCTACCCGTCCACAGTAACCCGCAAATAAATAAATAAATAACTATCAGAATGTCCGAGAGCTGTGTTTTAAAACCCGACATATTTTCCTAAAATCTTAGTCTATTCCCTACGACATCTTCGCATTAACGGAAACGAACTTAATCTTAGTATTAACAACATTGAATTGTTTTCGTCTGATTTTAGTGTCTCGTGCTGATGGCTGTTTAAATAATTCCAGTCTACCTGGTCGCGCCGTTCTTCTCGCGGTTCATAGTCGCTTAAGCTCTACAAAAATTCACTCCTCCGTTTCTCCGTTAAAATTACCCTTAATTGTCGCTCTGTTTTCATCATGTGTTGCTACATTCATCCACCACAGCCTCTTGTTGCTTATAAGCTTGCAATTGATGCAGTCGATGCTCTGTCTGTTCTCGTCGACCCCTCTGATGACCTTATTGTTACTGGGTGATTTCAACCTTCTGCATCTACTATGGTCTTCATCCGAAGATGACTCCATTTTCTTCCCTACTAATGCGTCTTCGGCTACTGAATTGCTTTTTATTGATTGTCTCTCTGACTCCGGCTTGAACCAAATTAGCGGAATTAAGAATAGCCTCGCTTGTCAGATGGACCTAATTCTGGTGTCTAACTCAATTGATTCGGCCGTAATTGAAAGTAATCACCTTCTTTCTACTCCCGACCTACATCATCAGCCTCTCTTTCTAACTCTCTTTCATGATCTTTTCAGCAATTGCACCTATTTTAAACCCCATTTTCGCTTTAATTTTCTTAAAACTGACTACGAAGCTAAACTGCCTTCTACACAACTCAACTATCTCTTCAACCCGCAATAACTACCAGTTGTCCTTAGAGGATTGTGTCACACTTTTTTGCACGGAACTTTTTGCCCTTTTGTCCCAAAGTGTCCCCTTCGAACCCAATAAGAGTCGATCCTCATCCCCGCCCTGGTACGATAAAGAACTCCGCTCTCTGCGTCATAGAAGGAACAAGTTATGGCATTCCTACCTCATTTCTAGACCTATCCTTGATTTATCTCTATACCTTGCTACTTCCTCCCTTTTTTCTAGACGCTGCGAAACACTACGAGGATTATCTCAACCGCATGCAATCTAAACTTATCTCCGACCCGAAACAATTTTACAATTTCATCAACACAAAAGGAAATGGGCTTCCCCCCGATTCTTAATTTTGGCAACTCCTCCCCTTCCGACCCTACCATAATTGCCAACCTCTTTGCCGAGCTTTTCAAATAATCTTTCAACGACCACGACCCTTTTTTCGATATAATTAGATCCAATCAAGATATTTCAGTGCCTCAAGATAAAAATCTCACTGTATAATTATTATAGGAATATAAAAAACCGAAAGTTTGTTTGTTTGGTGTTACTCATCAACGTGCATACCATGGAAAATTGAATTTTAAGAACTACTCCCAAACGGTTAACATTGAGTAGTGTTTTTTTTATTTTAAGTTATGTGTTATTTTATACTCTGTCCTATTTTTGTTCTTATTTGCGTAAAAAATTAAGGGATTTTATGACCTAATTTCCGGAAATTAACTTTTTTGTTGTAATTTTTAATTCTTTCAGGCTCATGAGTAAAAAAAACAAAATCCTTCAGATTCATTGTGTTATTATAAAAAAGTTAAGTTAAAATATAATATTTTATTAAACTGTATGAGCATGAGTAATTTGACCTTTTCGAAGTGTATTAAAACATATCCCACCAAGCATAAAAAGCTAAGCAAAAGGTGGGACTGTTTTCAACTCATCTATCTCTAAAGAGTTAATATAGTCAGAATCACAAATGAATGACCAATATATGTCGGAAAGTATCTACTACCAATTTTTTCTAAAAAACAACAATACCATTTTGAGAAAACCTTTTTGAAGAAAACTATACAAAAAATAACGATCGAAATTCATCCAATTTACCCTATTCGAAATAAACACATTTTACAAATTTTTCCATGAGGATTTAATTTTTGATTAAATTTGTTACTGCATTATTTATTTCTTCAATACAATAAATTGAATTATGTTTTCACAGTCACATACAATTCTGTCTCAAATTCGTGAATATGCTACTGTCCCACAACATCAAGCCTATTTTAGTTTTTGATGGAGGACACCTGCCCGCAAAGGCTGCAACCGAGAAAAAGCGAAGAGAGTCACGCGAAAACTCCAAGAAGAGGGCTGCTGAACTTCTTCGACTAGGCAGAATTGATGAGGCTCGATCACATATGCGACGGTGTGTGGATATCACCCATGAAATGGCGTTAAAGCTCATCCAGCAATGCAGGAAAAGAAATGTGGACTGCATTGTTGCCCCGTACGAAGCTGACGCTCAACTAGCGTACCTGAACAAGATCGGTATCGCTCAATACGTGATCACCGAGGATTCCGACTTAGTTCTTTTTGGGTGTAGCAACATAATCTTCAAGCTCGATTTAAGTGGAAATTGCCTCCTAGTCGAGGCTGACAAGTTGTATTTAGCCATGGGATGTCGCCCAGAAAAGTTCACGTTTGACAAATTCCGCATAATGTGCATTCTATCTGGCTGTGATTACGTAGACTCTTTACCAGGCATAGGTCTAGCGAAAGCATGCAAATTTGTTCTAAAGACTGAAGAGACTAACATTCGGCGCATGGTGCTAAAAATTCCGCAGTACCTTAATATGAGATACCTTACCGTAACAGAGGAATACGTACAGGAGTTCTGCGTTGCTGAAGCGACTTTCAAGCACATGTTCGTATACGATCCACAAAAAAGGAGTATGGTTCGATTAAACGAGATATCTGATTTGAGAACTGACCCTGTACTTTGTTCTAACGCCGGGGTCCGACTGGATGATGAGATTGCCTTCCAACTTGCATTGGGGAACCTTAATCCATTTACGTTAAAAAAAATGGATACTTGGCATCCTGATAAACACCAGGTAAGTGTGCACACATAGTTAAAAAATGTGCGATCTAAAAATTTGTTTTTTTTTTTTTTTATAAAACATCTCTCATACGGATAATTTATAATAATATTTATCTTACGCCCTCAACTTCGGTCTTCTTCAATTCAATTCAATATTGGGACTAGCACATTTCGCAGAGGTAATCTGTCTGCTGTGTAGTTTAGGCCGAGCTTAAGTCTTTTTTTTTTATAGGAGCCATAGCTTAGTCAAAGTTTTTAAGCGTTAGTAACCACGCAATCAATATGTTTTTTAAACATACTTATAAATAGGGACATCAACAAATTAGCATTTTCATTTACAACTAATCTCTTGCGGTGAATATATAAACTGTGTAGTCTATTGTACATACCTCGGAAGAAGAATATTATCTGCTTTAACCTCGTTGCGGTTTGTGAGTCGTTATTCATTTAGTTCGTCTAACAAAGCTCATAAGTTTGGTAAAGTGAGTTTGTGTAGCTTAATAACTGCTACTATATGTGCTCCAAATGTATGGGTTCGAAGTTTGAAGTAGAGGAGGCATGAGCTTAAAAGATGAGTTAGTGCTTTCTCTTCCAATTCGCAACTAAATAATGACGAGTTTATAAAGCGCATCATGTCCTTATTCAGCTTACAGTAGCCAGAAATATTGCTGATTGCCAAGCAACTTCTGTTGCAATTCACCAACCAACTAGTCATAATTTTTGACTGTCTACAGTCTTCTCATGAATTTAATCTTTTATTTCACTAGTGTAGAGTCCACTCTTCAATGATTCGAATTATAAAAAAGGATGCTATACCTGCCTAGGGCTCAAGAATCGGAGAATTAGATCATCTTGACTATCCGAAAAACTATATATAGGAAATTTACATGTTAAATTAGTGAATACTTTCTACAGAAATGGTAATTCTGTAGTAGGTATGTTTCGGCATTACGAGGCGGTTTGGTCGCCATAATCATCCATTTTAGCCACTATAAGAAAAACTGTAAAAAAACTCGATCTGTAATAGATGTGTTAAGTCCTACACATTATCGAAACGTGCCCTCGACTCAAATATTGCTGCTGCGTGAGAGTGACGAAGAAGATCCAAATTTATCCATTACTTTATTTATCACTTTTGACAACTTTTTCGTGGGATTACGCAAAAGATTATGTCGTGGAAATCATCGAACAGGCGCATGCTTTGAAAACAGATATCCGTTATGTTATGTCCGAGCTATTGCCCAATATCTGCCAACGAGTCATCGAAAATTACCTCAAAGGATCCAGTCCTATAAGATATCTCGTGGAGGACTTTTGAATGATGTTACATTCCACACATAATGGCAAAGTCCCAACAATATATTGAAATAAAAATTTGATCAGCAAATTCAATCAGCAATGTGTTTTATTTACGTTTACTTTCGAAACCACAAAATGGATAACCCTGTATATAATGCCCAATAATTCCACGTAGGATGGCAATTTCTTTCCAGATCTTTTGAAATAAAGAACGGCAACTCCGAAAAATAATTTTGTGAATGCACTTTATTAGGTACATATGCTACATTTATGTATGATATATTTGTTATTGTAAACTAACTTAGAGACAGCGTGCTTGAAGCGGAAATTCTGATAAAGCCGCTAGTGTTTAAGTACGTACACTGTATAAAGTCTTGAATTTTTTGATCATTATACAGAAGATTAATGTGTAGGTTTGTTGTACCTTTTTATAGGACATTTTTTAATTATTCTTTAAAAAATATAATTAAAATTCCACGTAAAAAGTTGCTTTAAGAAGAAGAAAGGATCCCAATTACAATTTATAAGGGTTCTGGGCTATCAAATTGGGAAATTGCAAAAAAAATTTCAAGATCTAAAATATTTCAACTTAGGTGAAGATTATGTCAAAAACCCCAATTACTACTGAGTGGAACAAAGTTCTTTTCAGTGATGAGAAAAAATTTTATTTTAGATGGTCGATACCTAGACTTTAAAAAAATATATAACCGGGTATGAACCGCAATTTAAGAAGTGGAAGTGTAATGATATGGGTGGGATTTTGTGTAAAAGGAAAGACAGAATTGCTTAACTTCCAAAAAAGTGAATTCAAAAAATTACATTGAGATATAAGACTACCACGGTGGAACGGGTAGTACAGTAAAGATCTGATATTTTCAGTTTGAAGCCACTGCGGGCTGTTTCTTGATGGAGTATATCTAAGGCTACTTTGGAACAAATTATTCTCTTAGCTCCAAGATAAGCAAATCTCTGCACTCTAAAATGGCCAATCGTTCTACTCTGTTCTCATACGGTGTGCGTAAATTTCAGTATTGCGGTCTAGATAATATTAAAGTATTTTTTGTAGATGCGAAAACAGAAAAATCTTGCAATTTTTGTGATAGATTTCTTGAAATTTAAAAATTGCCATACCCATTTTGAATTGTAGTTTTAAATTCCGTAGCCCAAAAATTGTTTTGAGAATATTTTTCTTTCAAATTGCTTAATGTACATTTCGGTCCCCATATTCGATGTGGCATTTTATATTTGGAATTTTGGTAACAGAATCGAAAGCAGCATCTGCCAAAACCACAGTATTGAATTTCATGACAATCTCTTAATTTTTAACTTTTTTTATTTTTAGATCTGGAATCTTGAATTTTGATATATTTAAATTCTATATCCCAAAAGATCAATAAATTGCTTAAAATTGAGGAATTTTACTAACAAATAAACGAACGTTCAATTTTACTATATACAACTAATCAGCGCTGACAGCTTTTAATACATCATTTGTCGATATATTTCATGTTATTTTCATTAAAAACCCGCTACTAGGAAGATAGAAATGTCAGTCAAATGTTTAAATCAACACTGAAAACCTTTAATACGTATTTTATCGATTTATTTTACTTTATTTTCATTATATTCATGAAGAAAACGCATCCTATCTTTCAATCTGGAGTCAACCATACTCATCCACAAAATTTCATTTAAATTGGTTGGGCGGTTTCGGATATTACCGTGTGCAAACACAATGACACGTGATTTATATATGATCACACACGATGCTCTTTAGCTGTAATTTTTTTATAAATGAAAAACTTTGATACTGTTTTTTTGGATTATGTTTATTTGATATATTTATTTTTTTCAATTAAGTCGAGAAAATTATATCGACCAAGTAGCCACAGCCAGAATTCATAAACATACGGGCCCGATTTATGCCACTTTCCATCACTCTTTCCAGAACTTCCGGCGATAGGTTCTCGCATTCTTATCGCATATTCTGTTTGAGGACTTCAAGAGTCTAAGGCTTGTTGACATGGACATAGAAACCCCACAAAAAGAAGTCTGAAACTGTTCAATCGAGCGATCTTGTCAACCAGTGGGTGTAATGACTCCCCGTGGGTTATACGCGGATTTTCGGTGCCCCAGAAGCAGTAATACCGCTTATTCACATATTCACAGAGATGGAAATGGGCGTCATCACCCATGATGATTTTCGATGAAAAGTTGTCTTCCTTATGGTCGAGATTCAGGATGGCTTGAGCGTAGGTTACACGCACTTGGCGGTGAATGGCTAATAGTTGATGCACTGTCGGCATTTTGTACGAGAACATCTTCAAATCGTTCACCAAAATTCTCTGTAAAGACCGCTGATTGATACCCACTTGCGTGGCACGTCGTCTGGTCGATACTCCGGGGTTCCTTGCAACATATTCAGCCACAGCCGCGAGATTCTGAGCAGAACGGCTGCTTCGGTTCCGGCCAGACCTGGCAGCATCTCGAGTTTCCTACGCTCTTCTAGGCGAGCGGTTAAACGTCGTAGTGTTTGTCCAGTTGGTGTCGGCCGACCGAGAAATCTGCGCCTAAATCTTCTTCGAAACACCACCGACAAATTATTCCGTAAAAAAATCAAAACAATTATTCCACGTTTATGAGTATAGCTATTCATGTCTTGTTTACCTGTATTTTGTATGTTTACTTCACAAATGTAAAAGCAGAACTGATATTTGTGATCTTTTGCAAAAACAATATCATCTTCCGATAGGGTGATGACTTTTACACCATCTTATATATAAGATATTTGCATACCATGGTTGTCTGAAAAGTTTCCGACTTAAACATGCAGCACTTGTAATCAAAAGTTTGTGAAATTTTGCGCATCTGAATTTAAACGCTACCGTACCAGTTTGGGTGATGATAAAGGTTCGGGACGTCCAAAAACTGCAACCATTAGCGATTACATCACTAAATATCGCCAAATGGTGCCAGACAACCATTGAATGAAATTGCGCATTGGGTTGCCGGAGGACAGAGATTTTTGTCGATTGAGGATGCCATCACCTTCGTAAACAACTATTTTGCCGAGAAAGGAGAAAGACACCGAGATTTGGACAGGTTGGGGTGGGAGCAACGCTTGAAGAAGTGTATAAACTTACTAGAAGACTATGTAGAAAAATAAATTTGAAAAAAAATATCTTGCATCTTTGTTAGGTAGGGAACTTTTCCGAAATATTTTCGTACGATAAGTGACGACAAGTCTTATTGCCTCGTATGAGGGTGACGTTTTAGATTTTAGGCCATATTTCTACCCAAACATTCTGCTGACTTTTTTTCAAGCAAATCATACAAATGAACTAATGCGTTAACATTTTTAGCCAATAGATTCCGCAAGCCGATCCCAACATGCGATTGCAAAGCACAAAAGCATATGGCACAATGATTATAAAAATCAAAAAATACAAACAAAGATCTTAGGTCAATTTAAAAAAGTTGATTTCTACTACTTTAAAATGCATCAAGAAGCGGAGATTCAAGAGAGGTAAGTGTTTGACCCTTTGTCACACTTTCGATTACATAAAACATTAGTTTTACCTGCACGTTTTATTCCAGTGAAACTTCCGAGTCCAGCATTCTTTCTTTGTACACCGAAAATTACGTTCCGCCGACAAAACGCCATTGTATTGAGAAGGAATTATCACACAAATTAACATCACGTGGAAATGGATCTGATGATACAAGTTTGCCCACAAAAATGTTTCATAATTCTTTCAATGTAATAGGAGAAGAAAAGCATACTAGTATAAGAAAGAGAAATTCTTTCTTAAAAGTAGTAAGCTCCGAAGGCCAAAGAAATTGTCTCAGAAACGCCGTCGAGAAACTGAATAATGTAAAAAATGCGCCCTTAACAAAGGAGAAAAAAGAAGTAAAAAGCCGTTTTTTTTTATCCAATATAACACAGGTTAAGAAAACTGAAGAAAATAGTGTATCTAATAATACTTACCCGACAAATATAAATAACCAACACAAAAATGAAAAACAATTTTCGGAAATATCATCCCTTCCAGATAATACCCCTAAACAATTAGAACTTTTATATCAATCTTCCTTCTCCCCAGAGAAGATTAAAATGGAGGACACCGACATTTGTAATTATTACACAAATGAGGAAAACAATTTCCGCAGTGAAGTAAACTCAAACGAAAGTTCAGAAAAACGAACCATGCTTAATCAATTCGAGTACAGCAATTCACTTAAAGAAAATAAACAGAAAATTCATCGATATCAGGACAATTCAGACGATATAATTTTTCTATCTGATAAAAGACCCTCCCAAGAAATCGGAAAAGTAACTAGATAATTTTTAAACGGAAACAAAATCTCATTATCATTTGTTTTTAGACAAATCCAAAAATTCGACAGATGGGTTTAAGTAAGAAAGGTATGAAAATCTCTTCAACGCAGAGTCGGTTAAGCATGTTTGGTTTCCAAAAAAGGTAAAATTTATCTTTGGTTTACACTTATTTTAACACAAAGCAATAATTTTTTCTTTTCTAGGCCTCTTCTGAAATAGGAGCCTAGTATTCTTATTTATTTATTTATTTAAGAGGAAAATTACAACCCAGTACATCTAATTGCCTACCATATATTAAAAACTGCATTTATCGACATTTATTTATTTAGCAAAAATGCCTAGTTACAAAATGTGTCGTTTGTCGGTAGAATAATTTTGCGCTCGATTTTCGAGTAATTCATAGAATGTGCGATAGTCCCTCGATTCTGTGCTGTCCGGATGCCAATTTTCCAATTTATTTGATTCAAAAGGATCGCGTGTTTCAATTTGAATACTTTCAACGTCATTGGGAACAACTAATCTGAAAATAAAATGTTCATTTAGTGAGGTAATAAATTCAATGTGTATAAAACGTGACGATGCAGCAGCGAGGGTTCAGTGTTATAGCAACATCACGCACGTACCGTACTAAAATTGCCAATTTGGATCAATTTCACCCAATTTATTAAAACATTGTAAAATAATATAAGTTGCTATTGTCGGCACAGCAAAGAGAATTAAGATAAAATGGAATATAAATATAATACATCAGGTTAAATATCAAGCAATCCCATAATTCGAAATTTTTAAAATTACTTTCAATAAAGAACTGTTCATATAGTTTCCCTCATTTGCTACAATGGTTCTCCACCGCTCAGAAAGTTTTTCGGTTCCTCGTTTGTAAAAGTTCTGTAACTTAATGTAATTAACGAAATTTTAAAGTTTTCATATATAGCATTTTTTCCAAAAATTTTGTCTTTTAAAAATGCCTGTACACTTCGGAATAAATATGGAGGGTGCATCACTCTTTCCCATCCAAAGAAATGTTGTTTTTCGAACGTACATTGAGAAACGAAGTCGAGTATTATCTTGATGGAATAGTCGCTTATTCTGTAACTGTTACTCTAAGCCCTCTAGTTGTTGGCTATATTGAGTGTTGTTCAGTGGATCACTCTTCGAATATTCCACCAAACAGAGAGTAACACTTTCCACGGATGTAGAGAAATTGAGGACTCGTGGAGATGAACCAATACCTTTTTCGTCGAACATTTTCGTAAAGGATACATTTTTTATCTCCTATCATAATACAGCCTCAAATTGGCTTCTGTGCAAACTGTGGCAGTGTTCCACCTGTGTTTAAAACTCAGCCTTATTAAACTGGTGTACTCACTTTCCGAGTTTATTTATCTTTTTTCTTGTAGGAGTGGAGATTTTGCTTAAATTTTATTTATGTATCATCGGTGGTAGTCATTCAATCTGAGAATTGCAAGTTGGTTAAAGCGGTAAGTGTCTGAACTTTCTCTACCTATTTCGATTAAATATTGCATTCATTGAGTGAAAATTATAACATATTTGAAAATACGGACTTTAATTAATAGACTGGAGAATATTCTTCCCTATATATTTCATTCGGTTTTTTTAACACTTTCAACCAAAATTTAGCCAAAATTGCAAAATTGATAGCTTGTTCGGAATACTTATCGAATACCATACGAAGCGTGATAACAAAGTAATTTTTATAGAAATGGATGATGTTGCTTCTTTTAAGAAATCTGTCTTCCCAAAACCCTCATCTCAATCACACTATTTATACAAAACTAAGAAGTCAATTCTGTAGAAGTCCTTGATCGATAGCGAAATACGAGGAACATCGGGTTGTAATAATTTGTATGTAAGAGGGAGGGTGTAGTCCTTAACTTCCCACCCCTTTGACCTATTCGCTCCACTTGTGAGCTTGGCTTGGAATTTCTTAATATTATCTACTATATATCGATCTGATGAAGACATGTAAAATTCCGTTTGATAAAAATTCATTAAGAAATGCGATAGCTATCTTGGTAACAAAATCGTATTCTTAAGTGGTTGTAGCCCCCTTACCTCCCTGACCAGCGCGAGGGAGAGACATCTTATGAATGTGCACACTAAATTTGGTGGATAACAATTAAGCGATACGAAAGATATCAAGTCCAAACCATTTTAAAGTAGCCCTTATCCCCCCGAACCTTTCACTAATTCTCTCCAGTAACGAACTTAGTCGAGATATTGCTAAATGAATTTAGACAGAGTTTGATCAAAACCCATTAAAATATCGTGTTTACAAAATTCGTTACATGCCACAGGGTGTTTCATAATATCATATGCCAAAATAAGTCAATTGAAAGATCTGATTTACTCAATGCAGTGACATCAAGCCAGAAATCTACTATCCAAATGTCCTTTCCAAAAATGTCAATAATGTTAACATACCATCTACCACTGCAAGTACAGTCACTGTACACGTTGGTTGGTTGGTTGCTGTGGCTGCCTAGAAAGGCACACTTAGGCCAATTTTGGCCCATTGTGTTACCACGTAGTGCAGGAGACCATGGTCATTCGTGGGATTCGAACCCACAGCCTCTGGGACGGTAGGACAGCGCGCTAACAACTGAACTACCAGAGGCCCCTAAGCTGTACACGTTACATAGGGAATTAATTTTTTCGAACAGCGTTTCTTTCGCTTCCGTTTACTGCACCATAAATGTAAATTATGTCGACGTATTCGTGAAGTTAATTAATTTTTTTATTTCAGCCTAGATATCTATTGGTTTTTCAACTATGATTGATATGCTTTCTGATTAAAAGGGTCAGTCAGAAAGGATACCGATATCAAAAGTTCCATAGGCTTTTGTAACAGAGTATAAGGGTACTTGGGTGTGAACACCGGCTAATAGAAACTAATAAGGACAAAAAAAATCCCGTTAACCTTTTTAATGACTTGTATTTAACAATAATTAAAATTTATTACCTATGTGCGCTAAACAAACATTTCCGATCTTCTTCTTAGAAGCTTATTGCTTATTTTGCGAACTTTCCAATTACAAGGCAATAAAACAATAATATACCAGTCAGCGTTTTCTATGCAACTGATTTTGTTATCTGTATTTTACATGGACATGTTATACATTATTAGAAAGGTAAGATGGTCAATTTGATAAACATAGAAAATAGGTTTATTAATTACATGAATCAGAAAACGTGGGAATGATCCGAATTTTAGGAAAATTATATACATTCACTTTCAAACCGAGCTGCGTTGGTAGATGGTAGGTCAACATTCAGGTAGTCGATTTTGAATGAGAGTTCGATGTAGTTGTGTTGATTAGATCCAAAAATAAAAAATAAATTAAGGTGCATGGCATGAAAATTTCGAATTTATGAATAACCTTGAAACTATATAATTTGTTTTTCTAGGTCAGATCTTTCACTCCACTTATTTTGGCATACGATATATGAAACACCTTGTATAGCGATTTCGCAATATAACTTACGGGAGGTTATTTGAAGATTCAGAATACTTTGCCCTATAGATGTGTGTGTACGCCAGACCACTTCACAGCTTCTTATAGGTTTTGGCAGGAATCAACATTGGATGTGTTATGTATCATTGCAGATTAAATTTGAAGAGGATATTATACTTCGAAAGCAGTATTTTCCCCTTAGTCATATATGATAATAACGGTGATGCCCAAAGCATCTTGTTATCTTCGCAGATGCTGAATTATTTTAGCGTTTTTGTCATCAAATTATGACACTCTATCATTTATTAAGTTTTAAAATTGAAATTATTAAGTATGCGTTAATTTAAGGTCATTTCAAAAGATGGCTAGACTAGTTCTACATATATCGGGTGTTATTGATAACTTCATGACGTGGCTTTTTTAATATGTATTATTTTACCGAAGTCTAAAAAATATTTTTTGAGCATTGAATATCTCGAATTTTGCGAACAAAACGAAATTTGCAGAAAGCTTTGCCTTTTAACTTTCATTAGAAGAAAAGTGCTCAAAGTCAACGAATGTTGTCGAAAGATTATAGTATCATTAAATATTGATCAGTTGCAATCAAGCAGCCGTCGCGAACGGACGTGTTTCCTAGAACTCATGAACTCGTGTAGTCCGAATTTTTCTAAATAAACAAAGTCAATCATTTAATGTGCAATTGTGCAATCAATAAATAAATATGAAAGTGAAGCAGGTGCAAAAAAAACAGTGTAATCTGAACACCCGCTGGTGAAAAACCTCGACTGAAAGAGCTGTGCAAGAAATCGACTCTGACGATTAGTGATCGGATCATACTGCAATTTCTGCTCAGGTGCACAGAGATAATAAACTTCCCCCCAAAACATTGAAACCACAAGTAGCACTCAGGAAAGGAGAGGAAATGTCCTGAGCCAACGACCTTCGACACTTCTCCTGAAGATAGTAACAATGCCCCCTTAAAAATTTCAGCGGCGGGTAAATCGGTCCAGACGGGCATAGAAAGATATATAACCATTACAGAAAAATGGAAACGCAGCCCGCAAGCAAGCACCCAAGAACGCGTAGCCAAAATTTCGAAAGAAAACTTTGAAAATATTAGAAACTACTACTCAATCCTCGAGCACTCAACAGATACAAAAAAAAATATAGAAAACGATACTCCTGAATCTAACTATAATTATAACCCCCCCAGCAAGGCACTGTAAGGCAAGATCCTCCCAATTTACGACGTCAAGTATGTTCTCAACCGCAAAATCTCCGTCGAGGAGCCCCGCAAAAGATCAGCAATCATGCAATGCGCAAATTGCCAGGAGTTTGGATATACAAGATCCTATTGCAAACTAACGAATGTCTGTGTTACCTGTGGAGAACTACATCCGACCAGTAACTGCACCAAGGATAAAAATAACCCTAAGACTAAAATATGTAGGAACTGCAACGGGAACCACATAGCGAACTACAGAGGCTGCCCAGTCTTCAGCACAATCAACAAGAGCGACAGAGCACGCAAACCCCCAGAAATACAAAAACACAGAAACATGCCATTAGCAAATCCAACCACCCTCGATAAAATAAATCACCACGTGCAGCCTCCAAAGCGATTGTCTTACGCTGACGTAGCTAAAAATAGAACCCCTGCAGATAATAGCCCCCACCAAAGCGAGATCTTGCAAATAGTCTTATCACTTACATCTAATATTCAACAGCTAACAAACTCAATGAACCAAATGCAAAGCCTGCTAGCCAAACAAACCGAACTCCTAACAGAACTCCTCAATCCATGAAAAACCTCACTATCCCACAATAGAATGCCAACAGAATATCCAACCACAAATATGAGTTAGAGGTGTTCTTAAGCGTAACCAATATAGACATTATGCTAATCGCCGAAACCTACCTTACAAGCAAAAATTGCTTCAAGATAAATGGCTTCGCGTGCTACAACAACAATTACCCAGAAGACAGACCTCAAGGAGGCACAGCAATCCTCATCAAGAACCGCATCAAACACCACCCTCTGAATTGCGGACAGCTCCCCTACCTCCACTACACGGCAATCAACATCCAGCATCGCTCGGGCTCACTGCATTGCCTCGGTCTACTGCCCCCCCCCCCCCCAAAACATTCAATTTCTGCTACACAATTTGACGACTTTTTCACCTCCCTAGGACACCGCTTCCTTGTGGCAGAAGACTTTAACGCAAAATCCCCCACTGGGGGTCCCGGCTAACCACGCAAATAGAAAGCAACTGCTAAAATCTATCTATCGCAATAACCTCCACTGCCTATCTGGGGGCACCCCCACCTACTGGCCTACAGACCACAGGAGAGTCCCCGATGTAACAGACTTTGGCATCACGAAAAACATATCCCCAAACCAAATAACCACCAAAACAACAAACGAATTGTCCTCGGACCACTCCCTGACAATCTTTACGCTCGGAGGCGCCCCGGACAACACAATAACAGACAAAAGGCTCACTAACTTTAGGACAAAGTGGAAAAAATTCAATGAAGCATTCGAGCCCGCACATCAGATTAAAATCTAGCTCCGATATAGATAACGCACTAGAATATCTCACTGCGACGATCTCCATATGCGCTGAACTAGCTACCCCTCCTTGCGCAGCCTGCACGGATAGGATCCCCAACCGTTACAACAGAACTGTACTAGAGCTTCTGAAAGACAAAAGGAAAACTAAACCAGAGTGGCTAAAATCAAGATCCCCAAGAGCCAAAAGCACAAATCTTCTGAAACGAGCACTCTATAAGGGAAAAAACACGAAAATGCAATATAGAGGGTTTGGATCACTACGCTAACTCCAATTACTCTATATGAAAACTGCATCGCCGACAGCTCTAGCAAGGCTGAAGCCTTCGCCATGCACCTAGCCAAAGTCTTCACCCCCAATAACTCCAGCCACCCTTTTGCCCAAACCCCGACCCACCAAATACAAAACCTCTTAAATTCCCATTCCCAAGCCTAGCCGCAAAGATTCTTCAACTGAGAAACAACAAAGCTCCGGGACACGACCTAATTACCGGCAGGCTGTTAAAAAAAATCCCTTTGCCTAGCCTAACAGCTATGTATCAAATCTTTAACGCCATTCTTCGCTACAATTACTACCCAGCATTCTGGAAAGTCGCCAGAATCATTATGATCCCAAAGCCGGGGAAAAACAAAAATTAAACTAGAATCATACAGACCTATTAATCTCTTACCTATCCTCTCCAAAGTTTTCGAAAGGCTGCTACTGGATACAATACAACCCCTCTACATAAACAAGGGCCTAATCCCAGAGCAGGAATAACCACAGCACTGTAGAACAAGTCTACACAATTGTAAGCAAAGTCAACTCCGCTTTAGACCAAAAACGGTTCTGCGTGGGGCTTTTCCTTGACGTAGCCTTCGACAAAGCCTGGCACCAAGGCCTAAAATACAAAATTTCAACCACCCTGCCCCCACAATACCACAAAATCCTCTATAGTTATCTGCAAGATCGCTCATTCAAAGTGAAGTACAAGGACAGCCTGAGCAAAACATATCCAATCAGAGTAGGTGTCCTGCAAGGGAGCGTGCTGGGCCCAGTGCCATACCAGATCTTCACCGCAAACCTCCCGACAAATAGATACTTTACAACCACAACTTTCGCTGACGATACGGCTATACTGTTCTGACACACCAACCCGACCACCGCTGCGAGGAAACACCAAGAACAAACCAACGATATTTTCGAGTGGACCAAAAAATGGAAAATTAAAATCAACGAAACAAAAATTGAGCAAATTACTTTTTCGCTCAGAAATAGCGAATACAAACCAGTAACCATCAATAGAAAAAGAGTAAACTTGGTAAAATCTGTAAAATACCTGGGAATGCATCTCGATAAGAAATTAACTTGGAAAACGCACATACTGAAAAAGAAAGAACAACTTAAAATAGGTTTCAGAAATCTGTCATAGCTTTTCCATAGAAAATCAAAACTGAACTTGAGCACAAAAATAATAATCTATAAGTCCATACTCAAGCTAATATGGGCATACGGATTGCAGCTGTGGGGCTCTGCTAAAGCGACAAACATCGCAATAATTCAGCGCATGCAGACCAAAATATTTAGTTCGATACTCGGTGCTCCGTTCTACATCAACAATAAAATCATACAGCGCGACACTAAAATAAGTCCAGTGCAAAGCGAAGCAAAAAATCTCTGCATGAAATACGTGAGTACGCAAACATCCCAATAAGTCAGCGAGAAACATCCTTACCACGGGAGAATTCAGTCGACTAATGCGAATCGACCCCTACAGCTGGCCTCATAACTGGTATAAAATGTACCCCAAAAGAAAAAAGCCTAAACATAATCATGAGAATCACCCAGACGAAGCAAGTTGACAACACGGGCGAGGTAATTAACTCAATCGTTATCAGCCCAGTAGATGTGGTGTCAACGATAGAAACCATCCTGCTAGTACTGAAATCGCTTGTGGGAGTGTTCTTACTCTACCAGTTCTATAAGGACTTCAAACGCGTCCTAAAGAAGGAATACAACGTCTCCAGCAGCTGTTGACCACAACGGGACCGAGATAACCCAACTAACTGGCTCACACCGGGACCCCAGAAAATAAGGATACCGCAACCCATAATCTTCCGGAAGCACTGACCTCAGGAGAAGAAATTTTAACTACCTACAATTAAGAGTCGCAATAGCATAAGCTAGAGGTCTATTAATCCTAATACCTAATCCTTATGTAAAAAAAACTTGTGCTAATTTAAAAAAAAAAAAATTAATATTGATCAATCAACATACATTTATAAGGTAAGATTTTGCGAAAAGATACAACAGTGACGAATACGGTAAAGGAAATGATAAAAAAAAAATCCGGAAACATCATATGACTCGATATTTGCAATGCTGTTGACTGATTTTTGCCCACTGACAATCATTTGCTGTCAAATGATTCTCAGCTTTAGGCGTTTTCGAATTTGGGTTAAGTCAAGACTCCTCACGGATTTTGATAACATTTTGTGGAAATAGTCCTTTACGACGAATTTCGTGGCAAATTTTATATATAATGAAATAATGGGTAATTGTGTGGTTAATTCAGCCATCCTTCTATGTCACAAAATTTTGCTGTATCGTGATTAGTCAAGTTTTTTTTACAATTGTCAGCAAATGTATGAACCAGTTTATGAACATTTGATCTTGAACATATAGAGTTCACACCTTTAGCTAGTGTGTAAATGACTAAATAGAATTTTGTTTTCAATAGTATGTCAGTTACTGTCTGTATGGAAATTCATATATATTCATGTATATTGAGCCACACACTATAGCTTATAGCATTAGTACTTTCATTCATGTCAAAAAAAAGAAGCGAATAAAGATAATCTGATCTGACATTTCCGAAAACGCCCTCCCTTGATTATCCTTTCAAAGTAGCTCATTTTTGTAGTTGACAAAGTGTATAAAGGGAAATTTGGAATCGCTGAATTCTAATCCGCAGTCAGGAAATTGAAATTCAAAATGTCGGATGAAATTTCGAAAAATTGTTGGATATCCCTGAAAACTAGTATATAGAAGTCGCCGATTACGAAAGATTTCCAAACTTCAAAATAGCGGATCCAATATTGGGAATAAAGATTCAAAAATTATTGAATTGCTCTGAATCTGAGGTTGGAATCGTGATCAGCGACTTTAAATACCCCCGAATACCCATTTTCACCAAAATTATCAGTGCTCCATCCTAGTGGCCACCATATTGCATTAATCTGAAATCGGAATCGTAAACATCTCCAAATGCCAAACGATTATCCCAAAAAACTTCAATAATGAATACTTTCGGAAATAGTCGTCGTTTCTTTTGTTTGTTCAGGTGTGCGATACGTTATATAATAAATATCTATTTCTGCTAAGCTGCTTTTATTACTAAAATAACAGAAAATATCAAAAAAACCAACCTTAATGCATTGACTAAAATATATATGTATATTAAACAGCCAAAACTGGAAAAAATCAAGGTGGTAATGTGGGTACAAATATATGTCAAAGGGTTAATGCACTTCCAATATCAGCAATTTATTACATTCAATATAAATGCGGAACTGAGATTGTTCGTTTATTTGTTTGTTTCAGTTTTCAGACAGTCAACCACTTTTCTAACAAATAATTTAAAATTACTTTCCGTCAGGTTTTTGTGCAAATCATTATATAAATTTTATTTTTTTATGACTATATTATCAAAATTTAACTTTACCTTGAAGAGTACTAATTCAAAACGAGTATGCTTTTGAAGTGTATTTCTTTAAATCTTCAATATAATTATCAGATGGATTGGTATGGTATGGTTGCTGGTATTGCAAAAACCTGCAATTCCAGTATTGGTATTAAGTACATTTTTAAAATGCTAGTCTTGGTATTGGCTTCCGCAGTATCAACATATAAAATTACTTCCCCCCTCAGAACTTTAAATACCATAAAGATTGTAGATCTACTTCTAACCTACCTTATCGCATGGAGGAACATCCTCGGTAAGTACTTATCAATCTCAGTGCCATACGTATAGTCTCCAACAATAGGATGGCCCATAGTACTGCAATGTACTCGCAACTGATGTCTCCTCCCAGTGACTGCCATGAGCATAATTTTCGTAGCGGGTCGATTGAAATAATATCCAGTGTCAACGACACACAAGTGTGTCACACAACTTTTTGGATTCTTGCAAAATTCCATTTCAGCTGCAGTGCACATTTTCTTATTCGAACATTCAAAACGTACGTCGTCACCTTAAATAGATCAATGTCAAAAGCAGTCATTTAAATTATCAGAGAACATTACCGATGGGAACTTCGATAGTGCTCACCTGCTGCGAGACAATTCCATTCACAAGTGCTATGTAAAATTTTTTTGATTTCCTACCTCGGAAAGAACTGCATAAAGCAGAGCAGGCCTTCTTGCTCAAGGGCACGCAGAGGATGCCACTTGTCGAGTAGTCCAGTCGGTGGGCGAAGTAAAATTCGTGGGAAAGATTCGCGTTCAATAACTCTGGGCACTGGGTCCTTAGCACTGTTTGTACAGATGCCTTTTGGGGACGGATAAATACTATATATGGTCAATTTGATGAAGAGTACCTTTGTGGGCTCATTGCTGTTTATTAGTAGATCCGGAGGTTTATCGATCACAAGAAAATTTTCGCTCCTGTAGAGTAGAGCTACTTGAGGAAAAAAAACGTAAGTTTTACGGCTCTTGAAATGGGCATAAGTGTAAACAACAATTTCCGTTAAAATTTGGCTGAGACGGTTTATAATTCTATTTAAAAATTCGCCTCCAACATATTGCAGAAAACGGTCAAATATTTCCATGAACATTTTCAATTACAAAACGAACGACTGAATACTGTCATCAACTGTCACAATTTCGACAGCTGACAATTACAGGAAAGACATTTACGGAGCTTTGGTTATTTAAATCAAGAGTAAATGTGTACATCATTTAGACGAAATTCGCTATTGTATCCTAAAAAATTTAGTAGATTTAAAATTATTCAATTATGGTTAGGAGCTATTTGTTTTTCAACGAATACCGATTTTATGAGCCCTACCATTGGTTGAAAGTGGCATTTGCAAGAAGGAACGTCAGTTATATTTATATCGATTTTTCTTTATCCGTCTTAAGAAAGATACAGGGTTTTACCTAAGTTTCAGTAAATTGTGGCCTTCAACTATTCAAGCCCAAACCCAATATTGGTAAATATTTAACCCTTAAAAGGTATCATCCAAATAAATTACGTTAAGGGTATCATGGGTGGAATTTCACTCTAGTATAAGCTTATATACCTTTTAAGTATTATAAAGACCATTAAAAGCAATTCAATAAATTATTAGTATTATTAATTTTTTAAATATTTTATGGCAATGTTAAAGTGATCTTATAAATGTATGTAGAAAAAATCACTGGTCTTTCTAAAATTTTAGAAGAAAGGCCCTTTAAGGGTTAAAACAATACTTCAAAGCACTAGAATACCTTACTCTTACTGCTGTTTTCGGAGATTAATCACTTGCGATTACGTCAGCTTGCGTTGATTGTTTTAGAAGTTTTCACTTTCAGTTTAGTGCACGTCGAGTGTCTTGAAGGAGGAAGTACAAATTTAAAATGGAATACGACGTAGGTCCCATTACGTTTCAATGGCTTTTCTAATTCCTTCTCACTGCAGCCAAAACCGTGTGTTACCCCAGCACCCAATTTCAATGCGACAGAAGATGCAGCAATCCTTCGGGAAGCGATGAAGGGTCTTGGAACCGACGAACAGGCCATCATTGACCTCCTCACATCCCGGTCAAACAGCCAAAGGCAGTTGATAAAGCAGGTCTTTGACAAGGAGTATGGCAGTGACATCCTCTGCGACCTGAAAAGCGAGTTGGGCGGAAACTTCGAGAACGTGATTGTAGCTCTAATGACCCCACCTTACGAATTCCTGTGCAAAGAGCTTCACAAAGCAATGGAGGGAATGGGGACGGAAGAAGAGACTCTAGTTGAAATTCTCTGTAGCAAATCGAACGAGGAAATAAAGGAGATTGTCTCCACCTACGAACGTATGTACGATCGTCCGTTGGCGGAGCATATGTGCAGCGAAACATCCGGTCACTTTAGGCGTCTCTTGACACTCATTGTAACTGGAACCAGAGACCCAACCTTTTCCACTGATCCAGAAAAGGCGAAGGAGGATGCTACTGCTCTGTTCGCTGCAGGAGAGTCTAAGCTTGGAACGGATGAGGAGGTATTTAATAGGATTATGGCCCACTCCAGTTTTGCTCAGCTACGCCTGGTTTTCGAGGAGTACAAGGGCCTTTCAGGAATGACCATGGAACAGGCTATTAAGCACGAAATGGACGGTTCTCTGCACGACGCCATGATGGCAATCGGTAAGTATGCGCTTGCTGGCATGCATCAGATCGCGTTTTAACGTTTTTCCTTTTCAGTGGAATGCGTACAGTCTCCAGCCGCATTTTTCGCTATGCAACTCAACAAGGCGATGAACGGCATGGGCACGGACGATAGCCGCCTCATAAGAATCATCGTCAGCAGATCGGAAATTGATTTACAGAATATCAAAAACGAATTTGAGCGCATCTATAATCGCACACTGTACAGCGCAATAAAGGTAATTGAAATTTTCTTATACAGGATCTTTCATTAAGTACTTCCTATCTTTAAATTTAAATAAAACAAAGTGTGTGTGAGATATCATGGAAATATTTTATTTGTTTGAAAGGCCTATCGATGCCATTAGATACGGAATATTACATCGTTCAATTTTCCATGACTCTGACGTATAAATCAGACTGAATTTGCTCGATGACACGGGTTATGTTGGCTTTGTTTTCTGGCTTATTGGCATAGACCTGCCACTTTAGGAAATCCCACAAGAAAAAGTCTAACCGGGTCAAATCGCATGATCTCGGTGTCCAATTCACATCACCTCCTCGTGAGATGATTATGCCCTCAAATTGCTCATGCCGATTGTCCAATGTGGCATGTAGCGCCATCCTGTTGAAACCACCATGCTGTTGGTGTCCATATCATCCAATTCAGGCCAAAAGAAGTTAGTAATCATTGACCTATAGCGCTCGCCGTTGACGGTGATGGCCTGGCCAACGTCGTTCTCAAAGAAATATGGAACGATGACGCCGCCAGCCCAAAATCCGCACCAAACAGTGACTCTTTCCGCATATGGATTGGTATCGTCCCAAATTCGGCAATTTTGTTTGTTGACATACCTATTCATCCAGAAATGGGCCTCATCGCTGAAGATGATTTTTTGATGAAATTTACGGCCAGTTTCCGTGAATAAACAATTCCTGCAAGCTTTTAAATTTGGTGACCTAATTACGCAATTCCGACGGTGTTATTCTAAATTTAAAAACTTGCTTTTTTATCGAAATTATTTTATTAAAACACAATAATTGTTCAATTAATCACATTTATTAATAATATGTAAATACAGGCAAGTTTCCATGACTTCAAATTTATTAATCACAAATTCTTGAAAATATTAGTAAGCAGGTATAAAGCTTTAAAAGCATTTTTATGAATTTAATAATAATTTTTGTTACCACTCATTAAATTTAAATTCACAAATATTTAAATTCAAACATTTTTGTCAGCATTCAGCAATTTCGCATTCAAAAAATCTGCGGAATCCACCCATCCATGCAATGCAATAAAAATAGACAGTGCTAAACAAATTGGTATATATCTTTTCACGTCTATCTCAGGCAGTATGTTGTCAAATTGGCGGACGCTTAAGACAGGAGATTGACCGGTCCATTTTATATGAATGTGAAATAGTCGAAAATGTTGCAGAATTACGTTTAAATTGTCACGATCCAATTTTTGTTGTCAATGTTAGCTCAATTTTTAGTTTTAAGGCATCAAGAAATTAGCCGTCAGGATTAATTTTTGGTTGCATTTTAATGTGCTTAAAATTCTTTCAAAACTTTACTCATTACTCCACTACATTAAGAAAAAAATTGCTGCAATTTAACCGAGTCTTCAACTTCGACAATTTTAATTGATAATTTTTGGGTCAAATGGTTTTCCATTTGTGTCAAATTATTTTTGTGCGATTTGGAATTCTAAATTTCCATTTCAAGAAGAAAAAGTTAATAGCAACATTAAAAAGCCAATTTTAATGCATTTTTATAAGTACAAAGTTGTTTTTAAAGCCAAAAGTGTAAAATTCATCACAATTTTTTTTTTGCAATGCACATATTGGCTGTTACTGCCTGAGGGTAAAGAGTAGGATCCGCAGAACTAGAAAATCATGTATATGAGTGTTCCATTATATTATACGTTGGTTGGTTGGTTATCATTAAACTGTCGTAGCAGCTAATTTTAACGGAAAATCATTTGACACTTCTGCTAGTAGTTATTCCTGGCGGATTATTTTGAATCATTGTCGTCATGAGTAATATGTGCAAATATCTAGTCAAAAAGCGAATACTCCAACAATGCCAAAATAAGGCACTTTTCTTTCCTCTGGGTAAACTTTAATGTTTAGAATATTTTTTTCTGGCACTTCCGAGCGACACCAAATGGATCAGGGTGGCGTCAACTTCATTTGAATATAAGAGCGAAATTTTATTATGTTGTCAGCCTGCGGGATTTAGGTAAGAACAAGATAGTTAAAATTCGATTAGCAGTCATATTCTTAAATGTCAATGCCTTGATATGTTAACCAATTTATAGTGCTCAGCTTAGAGAAATTGTCATTACAAAATAGATCAATAAGGAGCAGGCTTGCTCATTGAACACCACTTTGGGTTTTTCTGAGCTGCTGAATGTCAAATTAAGTGTCATATTATTATCTTGGATTGATCTAAAATGGAAGGATCTCAAAAATTTTTTGTCGGTCGACTATAGTTTCCGTTATTTTTCAGGCTTTTCTGCGATCAAAATTGTTAGTTTAGGTCAGGTTGCTGTGGCTGCCTAGAAAGGCACACTTAGGTCAATTTTGTCCAATTGTGTTACCACGTAGAAACCATGATTATTCGTGGGATTCGAACCCAAAGTCTCTGGGACGGTAGGACAAAAAGACCAAAAAAAAAGGCTACTGCAAAATTTTATTGAAATCGGTGAATTTCCCCTATTTTGTAGTCCACCGTTGTTTTTGAGGATCTTCACTTCAGCCACAATAAATTGATTTGATTGCAACTCGTGCCTGTGAAATTGTAATTAACTTTTTCCTTTGCCTATTCTTTGCGAACATTATAACCACTTTGACAAATGGAATACAAAATTCCTTAAGCAATCCTTGAGCGTTTTTACATGTGTAGCTAAGAAATTTGTTAGCAATAGCATGCCAGCCTATGACCAAAAATATAAAATAGCTACCACGAAATAACTTCATTTTATAAAATGCTCTGTAGCAGCCTGCAAAAATATTCTATTATCTATTAACTAACAATTTCATATTAGGTGGCCTCGGGTGGCATAGCTGGTTGAGCTATTTGCTTGTGATGTACTAAATGTGCCATTCTGAGATTGTGGGTTCGATTCTCATGTGAAAACTCTGGTTTTAAAATAAAAATAACACAGAAAGTTTGCCATATGGGCTTAGATCCCGAGTGCACGAAAATAAGAAAACAATTTCATAATTAAAAAAAAATCTAAACTGTCAAAATAATAAGAAAAATATATTAATTTGGTTCGTTTTGTTCGTTAACTGGTAATTATCATAATTTTTTGAAAAAAAGGAATAAAAATTATGGGTGAGTCTACGTATTTTTGAAGTACATAGGTGTCCATAAAAATATTTGGTCAAAAAGTATTATTCTTAGTTTTATAATTCCACAATTTTGTGTTATTTACTTTTTATTTACACTACAATCTTCGAAAATGTAAAGAAAAAATTTTAAATTTTTTTACCACTCAATATAAGTACCACATTGAATCCCGACATATAGTGTTTTAAAATGCTTCTGCTAAGTCATTATATCTTTCAAAAGCAGCTTATGTTTATCCGATTCCAGTAGTAGCTGATTTTTTGATCTGATCTTAACCTAAAATTTTACATTGAATTCTAAAAATTAAACTGTAGGTTGTAGCAAAGCTTTTAAAATTTTCAAAAATGACATCATATTCCAATGATTTTTGCCCATCTAAACTTTAAGTCGTAAACTGAAAAAATTATTGGATCCAGTTGATCCAAATGCAATTTGATGCTCTGTAAAAAACAATATTCTATTACCAGCAACCATTTCCAGGTTTCAATTCAGTATAAAATTTTCTGTGAAATTAGAGAAATATCAGATCATCAAAAAAAAGCAGATAATATTTAAAAAAAAAATCGTTGCAAACGGATCGGTGTATAAGCAGCTTCAGTTTAGCTTTACGCATTAATGAGTTCAATATTTCAATATATGCCTAATTTTCAAAGTTTATTAATTAAAAAATATAAATAAATAAGTAAAATTTTTCTTTCATTTTACAGTCTGAAATAGGTGGTGACTACTGTCGGGTACTAAGTG